>JAVDPK010002861.1:1238-13741 GCA_034780415.1 Cichlasoma orientale
CCCCCCCCAGCCAGCGGAGCGCAGTTCGGGCTCAGATGAAACAAGCCGGGTGGAGTGTGGTTTTCATCCGACAAATATTTTCATTATCTCACATTCTTGGCAACACAGATCGCGTCAGAATAACACGTTCACCGGTGTCTGCTTTGAATTATGCCCACCCAAGGGTGTCAGAAACAACACGGACCTAAGATTAATCACGCAGACTGTGGAAGTAACAACGCGACCCTGCTTTATAGTTTCAGATAAGCTACCGCAGTGCCATTAGATTACTTTACTAAGTGAAGGCAACAGAAAACATTTTAGTACCACTTAAGCCATGTTTTTTTAACCCACAGTAGTACTTGCATGCTATGAAAAAAATGTATTTATGTCAGAAAATGGGCTGTCGGTTTACTGCTCTACGAAATAAATTTTAAGAGAAGTTTAAGAGAAGTGAGCTGTCCAATCACATTTTTCACTTTGAGCACGTGATGCGTTTACGTGCGCGTAAGGAAGATGGTCAAGATACTTACTGCTAAAACGAAAGCCTCTGGCAGGCAAATACCAAAAAATGAAACAGTCTGAAATGTTGGATTAGCGACAGAGGTTGTTGCCATAATAATCATTAAAAAAAACCCGGTACCCGGTAAAAAAAAAAAAAAAAAAAAAAAATTCTTACGAAATTGATAATTTTACGGTTTTTAGCAGGTCTGGCTGGCCTAAAACGAAGACGGAAGTCGGTTAGAGGGACTGCTCTCGCTTCGCGTCAGTCCTCTCTGATTTTCCGTGTTTTGAGGCTGCAGGTATGGTCGTACTGAGAGGAATCCCCTCGGTTTTATCACCCGAGCTTTTGTACGCCCTCGCTAAAATGGGCCACGGGGATGAATTGGGTACGATAATTACACGCAGAGGTGGCCTGTAACTTCCGTTCACTGTAGGCGCACTGTAACACGTAACCTGTAGCTACACGGCGCGGGTATAGAGATTTAACGCATTATTTATGAAATCACTGACATGTTTATGTATTTTCAGTGCTTGCTGATGCAAACTTCCCAGCATCCTCCATTTGTGCATGTGGCCCAAAAGAGATAAGGGCCGATGGTATGTAAATATATGCCTATATATAAAAACTGTACTTGTGTGTGTGTGTGTGTGTGTGTTGTTTCAGGTTTATCGTTCAGACTGTGTCTAATCTTTGTGCAGGTTTGGGAATTCCACAACTTTTGGAGGCTGTTTTGAAGCTTTTCCCCCTGGACACCTATGTCCCCCATCCGGTAGTGCACCAAAGCATCTGCCTAAGACCTTCTGTCATTTTTGTCCCTGGCTGTAAGTATTTTGTTCATATCATGTCAAATCTCTGCTTTTACTTATCCACAGGCTGCAGTCATGGATCTGGTCGACAGTGACAAACAGAGATGTTTAGCTGTCCCTGTGTGGGAGACCTACACAGAGCTCCTGAGCCAGGCAGGCTCTCAGGTAAGGCCACCCGTTCACCCTGTTATTAAGTAAAACAAAATTAATGCGTGTTCCTTTGATTTTTTTTTTGGACACTCTGTGAGTTGATTTCTGTTTATATATAGGCTCCTCTTGAAAAGGTGGAAAGGTTTGTTTTCTATGAACGAGCCAAGAAGGCCTACGCTGTTGTGGCAACAGGGTAGGCTTATTTTCTTTGCCTTCATTTGAGTTTACAAACCGCTAAATTGCAATTCTATGTTTCAAAAAAGAAGTGTAGAAATGGAGATGGGTCCGTTTGTAAAAATAAGGGGGGCAGACGCTCCCTGCATCCTTCTCACAATTTAAATTGTCAGTTGTCTTTTTCAGAACTCAGCAAACCTACCACATCATGAACCAGGAAGGTTTTTTCATTAGAACATCTTAAAACATTTCTCTATCATCTTCTTCAGGGAAACAGCTCTGTATGGTAACCTGATACTGAAGAAGGGGGTCATTCCTGCTGAGCAGCTGCAGTGATACACACACATTCTGGACACATTTGATGATTTCAGTTTTTAATTCCTGTTGTTCAGCGATACGAGGCACTAACTGAATTTGTTACAGTCAAAATCAAGTGAATATTCTTGTGAATTTAAATGCATTTTTTTAAAAATCTGTAATCACTGCTGTAAATACAGTCTGACTGATCTAAAGGAAAAGATCTTGTATTTTTGTAAATGAGTTCTTCATTAAAAGCTCTTTTCAATAAATAAATTAAACACAGTCTTGGATGAGAGTGTTCATGGTATCTTTATCATCAAGATGCATATGAGCGACACAGATTTAGATGTGTTAATGCTTAATGAAGCTTTAAGGCAGTGTAATAGAATCAAATGAAGCTCTTGATTTATTTATTTTTTCACCCATTGCAGCTGCATGCAGTTGCACTACATGGACTGAAAGGATCAAGAGCTGAGTTGTTGGAGGATCAGCGATGGTAGATCGCATCCATGTCTTCCTCTGGCTCAGTGTGCTTCTTCTGAGATGGAAAATTGACAGGATAGGCAGCTCTAATGTTATCCTGGTAAAAGACATCCTTTACTGGATCTCTGTGATACAGATGATCCATGTCCTCCTCAGGCTCAAGGTGAATTCTTGCCTTGCTTTTAGCCGTCATCTGACCAATCAGCGGCTCCACCTGGACGTCATGATAATACAGGTCGTCGGCAACCTTCTCCGGTTCATTGAGTGGATCATCGTCCTGTTTAGATGCTAGTGGGGCCAGATACTGAGCCAGCTCCTCCCTTGCTTTGAATTCATCCCAGTCCTGCTCAGATTCTTCTGAAGCCTCTTCAATATTATCTTTATCCTCCTCTGCTTTCTTCATGTCATAGTTCTCCGTGAGTTCAGCAACAGGGAGGACATCCACGTTGTGAATTCGACCTTGGGGGAGATCATCCAGTGAGGGATGGTTCAGCTCATCCAAGTCTTCCTCGGCCTTCAGATATTTTTTGTCCTGTCCGGTGCCTCTCATATTCTTGTAGATCTTCAGGGAGGGGTCGATGTCATAGTGGATCTCATCCATTTCCTCTGGACCCTCAACTTCCACTGCCCAGGATGGTTTTCCATCGTCATCTACGGACCTGAAATGGATATCGCACAGTATTTGCTCAGTCCAAAGCAAAGATTAATCACTTTTATTTTAGTTTAAGAAACTCCAGCTTACATCACAGCTTTCTGAATGGCTTCATCTGGAAGTTTATTCTGAGAAAAGAGTAATACAAGAAAATAACACAGGACTACTGTTCAAATAAATACGAGTAATCATCCAGACATGTTTAAAGCTATCGGCAAGGTTATATTATTTAATTGTAAGACTGCAAACACCTAGAAGTAATATATACATACCCAGGGCTTTGCTGTGATGCCAAAAATCAGCGATACACAGACGATTAGAGAAATCCTGCAAGTGAAAGCAATTCGGGTTCAACTTCATACACACAGCTCACAGATGTCCACTCACAAACACAAACCATGCAATCTGTAAGAAATAAAAAAAAAACAACAAGTCTTTAAAGAGATTTCTCACCTGAACATGGCGTCTCGTTCTGCTGGCAGCTCAGTGTTTGGAACAAGTGATTTGATCGCCTGCTGTGGAAATGAAGGAGCAAAGATCTGCCAATAAACCAGTTACACTGGCCCGACCTTTGTATCCTCCAAGAGTCAGCTGTAAGTAATTAAGCATTTCTTATCTAGTCTGTGTACTGACAAAAATGAAACTGCCCTTTGTAGCATTACAACAACATAATGTAGTAATCAAAGTACTGGCAGCGTATCTGAGCAGAATATAAAATGTAAAATTTATGTTATCCTGTGTTTTTTTTTCCTGTGTTCTGATTCATAGATTTTTCCTTGTGTCTGTCATGCAAACACAGTTAATATTTATCAATATTATAAATACATTTTAGGTATTTTATTATATCTTCCTTATCAAGGCTGTAAGGTTCCTTGTCTTTATAGCGCAGAGTAAGAGATAAACTTTATTATGCAGCAATAATTTCTCCAATCTCTATAAAGAGACAGTATCTAATCTCAGTAACTGCGGTGCATTGTGTACATTTGCTTTTGCTTTTTTCCATTTATTTTAATCATGTGAATGATATATACAGAAAGACATTTAGGGAAAAGAAATATTATACAAAATAAAGCAAAATACACTCAAGTAGATCTCCACCTATTCTTATTCAGTTTTCATATCAAAAAGGAGTGGGAAGAACTGCACACTTATTTAACCCCACCCCTTCTCCATAAAATATCAGTTAATATTTATCCAGCTTCCTTATTGATATAAACCTCAATAACAATAATAGAAATATTTCTAATAATACAATATATACATTGCATAAGATACACATTATTACCACATGATCCTGTTTTACAACTGCATAATTTTATCTTCACACAAAGCCAAGTTTTGGAATGTTATTGTAGAATCTGAATGAACATGAAGTAGCAACTTACTGAACAGAGACTTTTAGTGAAATTCAGCCTGTTCCACTTCTTTGTATCTCATTTCTGAAGTGCTTTATGTTTGGATGTTTCTGCAGATCCACACACACAGAAACGCACATTATTGTTTTTGAAGTTGCAAAAAACCCTTAAATTATAACTTCCTTATCTCAAAAAAACAAAAATATGCTTTGAATATTTCCTGGCAGTTGATTATTTTTGCTCTGAACCTAAATTTGTGCTGTTTGGAATTTCACTGAATCTGCAAATTTCAGTATTTCAAGCTGTAAGGATAGCAAGTTTGTATGATCCTTATAACCTGCATTGTGAATGATGCTAACTGCTTTTTTCTTTTTTAGAATGAAAAGTGAATTTAATGTATGCTTATAGTTATGGCCCCCAGACCTCTGCACAATAGCTTAAATAAGGTGAAAGCAGCAAACAGTAGATAATATGGAGTGAGTTACGCTCTAATGCCTGCTTTGCCTTGTTTAGTACTGCAGTGCTTCTTGATAGTGTCCAAGGAAGTCTCTCATCTAATATTACCCCAAGAAATCTGTTTTCATTGACACTTTCAATATCAACACCATTTATTTGAATCTTTACACGTGTATTTAATCTGCTATTTCTAAATAACATTATTTTAGTTTTATTCACATTTAATGATAATTTATTCAGCCAAATCTTCAATTTAATTATTTCAGTAGTATACAATAAATGTTGCAAATCATCACCAGAGCAGAGCAGATTTGTGCGCATACATGACTGAAATAGCTGTTAGCTATTTAGCAGCAAAGATCAGTGAATCAGCCTTTCTTTCTGTACTCAGTTACATTTCCAATAAAATGCAGCGACGATAAATGCAGTTTTCTGCCTGGCCTCTATATTTTCACCACTGATGAGTTCGGAGCTCATATGCTGCCACTGTTTGATGAAAGACGGCAGCAAACCAGGCGCAGATTCATCTATAAAACGATTCTCTGTGAACTACCGGCGCGCACACACACACACACACACACACACACACACACACACACACACTGGAGATTCATGACGCCAAGTGCCTCCATAATTTAAAATCCACAGAGTTCTGTGTTTTTAAATGTTCTGAATTGTTATTAAATATTTATCATTCCTTTCACATCGGGTTTAATGTTCTCTGCTTTGTATCACAATTGTATAACATCAGGAATTGTTCCCTGAAATATCTCAACTATTCTGAGGACTGTGATGAAATTTTGTGCAGATGTTTAATATTTTCTGGTGATGAAGTCTAATGACTAGCACCACCATCAGGTTGCCATTTGCAGTTTTGATTGAAATGTCTCAACAGTGGCATGCACTGACATAAAATCTGGTAGTCTTTTGAATTGTAATAATATGGTCCATTTCCTGATATTTGATGTGATGAAAGCGGATTATATTTTAGTTCATTAAATGCTTTGGTTTACTTTGGTAAAACAATGACATCGGCCTCAGGCACAGCCTGCTTCGAGCTCAGTGCTGCACTGTGGTAAATATACACCTTACAGGCATGAGAGTCAAAGTGTAATGAGCTGATTATTCTGCCTGATATCAGGTCACTAACGTGTCATCAGTTGGACTTTAATAGCTCAGATATGTTTCAGCAAGATTTGTGCTCATATTGAAAACATTCTGGACATTCACAACATGCCCCCTCTATCTTGCATTTCGGATGTTACTGAAGTTCTGACTGAAAATAAGGCGGACAGGAAAACTTATTATAAAGTCCGTTTTTAAGCTTAAAAAACACAATACAGTGGCTGGTGGCTATCATGATAAGAGACCTCATCCTCCTTTTCCCTTCCAGTTCCTCCACGGTTATCGATCTGCCTGGGTGAGCAGAGTAGATGCCGTGAAGCTGCTAAGATCATGCATGAATTCTGAATATCCTGAAATAATATCACAGTAAGCTTTTTGAATACTTGTATGCCACTGCAGGACCCACAATGCAAATATTGGTCCTGCTTTAAAGCCTCAGTGTGGGTGTAATTCAGAGGGATGCAAACATGAAAATCAAGTTTTACATATGTATAATGTTACAGTGCCTCAAAGCAAAAATGCACACACTTCCTATGCCAGGCTTACTTTCATGGGAACCCATTCAGATTCAGACAGAGTCCTGCTGTGTACAGCTTTAATCATTTAAAAAGACTAATCACCCTTCACATACACATCCACTGTAGGAGGACAGATTGGAGGCAGATGATAGGTCTGTGATCTCGGTGCCAGGCACCACAGACACTGAATCATCTGCGAGTGTGTCAGCTCTTCATGCCAAGATCTTATCATGCTGTATAACTGCTTCACAATAAAACATATTCATGTTTGATGTACAGACTGAGTTGTTTACATTACAGCTCAATTCTGAATTGCAGTTTTCTGATATGTGAACTCTGGGATTATGTTAAACATCTGTAAGGTGAAACACACAGCCATAATTTGACTCAATTAGCTGACCCCTGAGGAACATAAATTTATTTTAGCTCCGTGTTTCAGCATTTTTGGCAGTGCCTCCACCAAACTGCTGTCGTGTCTCTTCGCTAAATGTCTTTCACTGTTCATCATAACAGCAGGGGAGCCATTAAGTTAACGCGAGTCAATATTTTCTCATGCCAACAGGATTCAGCATAATGTACAGGAGCCGTAAGATACAACACAAACTTCCTGTTCTGTTAAAGGGACGGCTCCAGCATGTCGGCGGTCTCGATCAGATTCATGTGTCCGGTATTATGAGACAGTCTGGCTTGGCTGGCCCCTGCTGAGTCGTCTGCTGCCTTCTATACCAAAACAAGCCGTAAGCAGGAAAATGGCAGACATTTTTAAAAGTACTTATTGCAAATCTGTGTCTTTAAAAATCATTTAAAAACCTCCCAAAATGAACTAAAGCCACTGAATGCGAAGAAACAACCGCTATAACCTTATGTCCGAAACATTTATGTGCTGTGTTAAAGCGATATCAACTGAAGTTAAACAAGGGCTGGGCTATACTTTTGAGTTAACGTACCCTTTATTTAACCAGGCAAGTCATTACGAAGGCACTCTTTTCATACTGACAAAAAAACAAAGCCTCTTTAAAAGTTATCAAAAGTTAACATAAGCACACATATAAAACCACGTAACACTGCCCCTTGGTGGTCAAAGTTTTATTCAAATTCTACAGAGGGTAATTACACAAAGTACTTTTACAATGGACTGAAAAAATCTTAAATGTTGACAAGCAAACAACTCTGTGTCTGTTTGATATTGCTTATACTATTTTATGCTTATTTTCTTTGTTAAAAAGAGTTACAATACTGTGCAAAAGTCTTGAACTACCCGTCATTTCTTTAGATTAAACATGCCAGATTTTCCTGTCAGGTTTTTTAAACTGGTCATTTACAAATGTTTTGTAAATGTATGCATTCGGTGTGCATGTTAGATTTTTAAAAAGCATTTTAAAAAGACGTATAAAAAAAGTGCTCGGCTGAATGAGGGTCACAGAAACCACTGACTTATTGCCATACAACCCTGAGCATGTCCAATCTTGGAAGCTAGCGGGGCTAGGCCTGGTTAGTACTTGGATGGCAGACCAACTGGGAATACCAGGTGCTGTAAGCTTAGGGGTGGCTGTGGCTCAGGAGGCAAAGCAGGTCATCTACTAATCAGAATGTTGGTGGTTTAATCCCTGGCTGTTCCAGTCCCGATGCATTCATTGGAGTGTGATGTTGCTTGTGTAAAGCACTATAAAGAAACCAGTCCATTTACCAAAAAATGCCAAAGATAACAAAAGGCAGCCAACATCCAAAGAAAAGCTTTGAATGTCCTTCAAGAAGTCTGGAGTTCTTGAAGATTACTTAAAGAAATGGCAAGAAAGCTGCCTCAGAGAGTTCAGGCTGTGCTGAAGAATAAAGGTGCTCATACTGACTTTCAAGCTCATTAGAACTGTACAAACTCTGTTTTTGCCTCATATACTTTATCTGCACATTTCAATAAATCGATGCATCTATTTCCCCGTTTCCCAATCAAAATATAAAGAAATGACGGCGACTCAAGACCTTTGCACAGTACTGCAGACAGATAGATATGTTCTCGTGTTTGGATAGTAAATGTGAAGCTTCTACGAGATGGTCTAGTTTAGCATGAAGACTAAAGACAGAGGAAAACAGCGAGCCTGGTTCTGTCCTGTCCTGTCCATGTTAAGCGGTTTTCAGTCTGCACTCTATGCTAACATAGCTGTACTCATCTCAACCACAGTGCTAAGAATTTCCCCCAAAATGTCAATTTACTATTCCTTTAGATAAGATCGAGACTTTGTGAAGATAATCATAAAAACATACAGAACTTACTGTTTATAATCTTGACATACGTGCACTGATGTGATCTTCCAGAAACCACAACCTAAGACATCCAAGAGTCTTGAAAGTGAGCTGTGATGGACATAGTGTGATGCAGCTCTTACCAACCTGGCCTTTATTTCCTCTACACATCTTCAAACTTATTCCACATGAAGCCCAGAGGCTACCAGCACCAACCACAAGACTCTGCTCCCCCGAACTTCTGACAGTCCCACAGGTTTTCGGGAAAATCTGATCCTTCTTTTGAGTAAATGGTGCATCAGTCACTCCACCTACATGTTGCAGTGCATTTAAGTGAATTCACGTTCTGAAGTTAAGTTCTCTGTATTGGTTGACTCTTAGAAAGAAAGCAACTAGGGTTGCTCCCCAAGATTTCATTCCACTTACATTTCTCTGCAGGCGCAAAGAAAAGCAATCATTATACAGTAAAACCAGAAGTTTCAATAAAATTGTAAAATCAATATGAAGATTTATCATTTTTATATGTGGATATGTTAATAACCACACATAAATGTACACTTTACCTACATTTGTATGGTGAAGAACTTTATGCTGAAGCATAAAAGATGGGGAAATATTGGTTTCATCTGCCAAGTGCACAAATGTTTTCCCTCTTCCCGTCACTGTGCATGAGGAGAAGTATGTGAATGACAAGCATTTAAGAAAATGTAAAGGCAACAATAAAGACCAGAGCGAATGGGAGTTGTCAGTAAGCAAAGACTGATGCCAAAAAACTGTGAAACACACAGTCACACAGTGTTTTTGCACAAAATGCTACAAGAGGGCCAAGAATAAATTGCCTGTCTGTAACTGTTTAAACGGAGCATTAAGTCATGATTTATATCCGCGATTCTGGGATAGAAAACATGCTGCAAATGTTGCAGCCTGCAGCAGTTTATGGGGGAAACCACCAAAATGAATATTTGACTAAATTCCCATTTTAAATTAAATGATCATTGCTTCGTGCTGCTTAATGTTTGAGTCACACACTTGTTGCATTACTTGCATAAGTGTGTGTGTATGAGACTACTGCATACATGAACAATGTGTAGTTAGAAAGATCAATATATCACTGCAGCTTTTTGTCCTGGCTCCACCGTAAAAACCAATAACAGCCCATTCACAGACTTTCGGGAATGCAGCTGTCATGTTTCTGCTTGACTCAAAGTGGCATCTTCATCAAGATGTCTTCACTGTTGAAGAAACAAATAGGGAACACAACATTTAACAGGTGGCAATCAGCTGGAGACATCAGACTCCACACTAAACCTCAACACATTATATATCGCTGTTAGAAATCAAATGGAAACAGAAAAGTCACTCCTCCCACACTAAAACAATCATCAGCACCAAAACCTCATCATCACCGTCATTACTAAAAGTAAATCCTGTAAAGGTTGTCCCGGAGCACAGGGCTGTATTTGAGTCTAACCGCCCCTCTGTCTTTACACACGGCCTTCCGTCATATCCCCCCCGCATTCACAACATTTAGGAAAGCTGGGGTTTTCTAAATAACTAAAATTAACTCAATGATCTACAATTAACTTAATTGATGCTTCACCAACACTCATTAAACACACATCAGACATCTCATGGTGGATTTTTCTTGCATGAATTACAGGGTTTGGGGGAAGGACCTCCATGGAAGAGGAGAGGCGAATGTGAAGTGTAGTGACGATGGTCTGGTGCCTGGGGGGAGCCCTCAGAGTTATGAGGAATTAGCCAGCCATCTGTGCAACAGTTACACGCAAGCATTTTTTTTGACACCGCCTTTAACATTGTGATTGCTTAATAAACAAATTTCCTTATGAACAGATGGGAATTTTGGGGTGGGGTTTAAAATGAGCCAGTCAGTCTGGGGCCCTGATCCACCTGACTATCTGGCTCCACAGGTAATGCCTGAAACTGTTTTCCAGCGACAATAGTGCTGATGACAGCCAGGGTAGACGAGGGGAGATGGACCAGGATCTCCACCAGGATCTGCACAGCTCCAAAGAAGACAAACAGTTTGTTATGTAACTGATGACAGAATAGTGGGAAGCTCTTTGTTCGAGAGGAGACACAGAGGAATGCCTAACCTTTTTTTTTTTTGTCCAGGGCAGGTAATCTGGAAAGCTGATCTATCTGCATGAAAGATGGCCATTAGCTATGCTAGGTGCCTGAGCTGACACAGAACCATTACACTGCTTTGACAGTATGTGTCACCCCCATGAAAATAATAGACGATAATGAGAGGGAAATCTCAGGTGGTCCCTCTGTTTCTCTCTCTCACACCCACGCACGAACATGCTGTACACCCTCCTCCACCCCCTTCCCTCAATCACACCCCTCACAAACTCAGTAAACATGTGGGAGCTGTTAAAGTAAGTTTAATGGCTATTTACTGTGTTTTGTGTGCTTCTCATTAAATAGATTTTCCACTCGAAGAGAACTAATGTTTTGGAAAACACATCATGCCAATACTTGGCACATGTGGCTTATTTTGGTAATAAAGAAACCGTCCCTCTAGCGAGAGAAAAAAAAACCTAAGTAGAGACATTTAGTTTCAGATTCGCAGCTGTTATCTTTACCTAGCATTAGATTTACTTTAAACATGCGGTAGTGACACCTGGGCTTTTGCTTTCAACTTCAGGGCAATTATAATAAACTTTTAAGCTGATACTTACAGCACTCACTCCACTTTTAGCTCAACAAATATGCGATCAATAATCCGATATGCCCATCCACTACTTGCTAATAAGTGGCAAAATCTGGGCTGAAAATTTTAACCCGCAGAAGTGCTAAAAACTGTTGTTTTTTCCAGTTTCCAATTTCTGCTTGAGGCTAGTGCTAAAATCAGATCCATAAACTCCTAAATGCTCAACTTTATAATAAAAATAAAAGTTTTGTGCCTATAGCTCATTTTCTCCTTGTATGGGGGAGATTTTTAACTCCTTAAACTTAATTCAAGCTCAAAGTTACCATTATCAGGGGCTGTTTTCACTCACAGGCGGATGCCAGCACAGGTGCTAGCTGACTGCTAGAGTTCGCCAACTTCGACCTCTCCACTGTTTGTGCTATTTGGAGCATTTTAACGCAATTGTCTGCCATAATTATAGCCTACAGCTTGTGGTTAATCGTAATATCAGCCAGTCCAAAAAGTGTTCCAGTTTTGGAGAGGGAAATTCTAACGTTTTATTAGTTATGTGTAATGCACCCATACAGTCTATAGCAGGGCTATTCAATTAGCGGCCCGCTGCTATTGTTCAAAACAAAACATGCCACTTCTCACACTGATGTCATTAAGTCAGCATTACTTTGAATATGCAGAAGCTTTAATTTTACAGTTATTAAATGTTCACTTGGTGCAATTTCCTTTGCTGAAATATTTAAAGTACTTCCTCTAGTTCAACAAATGCACTTTTGCAAATACATCTTAGAAGACTTTACTGTTGCAAAAAAGTTGTTCCACATTATTTTTTTATTAGATAGATGAATACTTTATTGATCCCGCAAGGGAAATTATTGTGTTACAGCAACAGGAAAATACAATCTACAGTAACTAAACATAAAATCAAGTGAGAGCGCCAACGATGAGTACTAAACTATACATATCTATATCGAAATGAAATGAATAAAAAAGTAAGTAACAAAGAGTTATATTAAAGCTGACATTGTACAAGAGGGTAGTGCAAACCGCATTGATAAATAATATAATATGTAATATATACACTATAAATAAAT
>JAVDPK010002861.1:16170-27648 GCA_034780415.1 Cichlasoma orientale
GTCTTCAGCAGGACACGCGAGGGCGTGATATCCCATAACTAATGTGTTGTACCGAGTGAATCGACTGAAAGGGAACTCAGTAGCACTGAGCAGAGCCATGTAGGCTGCAGTGAGTGAAAAAACAGAGCATTGCATAGAGGCACTTTACAACTGTAAATGAAAACTCTGTGAACAGTGATGCATTACAAGGAAACTCTCTACTGTGGCGACAGCACCAATTTATATAAAGCCATAAAAGAATGAAAAAGAAAAGGCTTTGTCCCAAAATGAGCCGGAAGAAGGAAATCCCTCAGACAAATCCAGACCACCAGCACAGAAACAGAGCTCACTGTCACAGTCCTTTCAAAGAGGTAAATAATAACCAGGTAGATCACATAGTGGTAAAAGTAATGTTTCAGTCATGACTCATTTCGGCTCTTCCGCACACCACTAACAGTTACTTTAACGCCAAGCAGTCAACAGGGTTAATAAGTCAATAAAATAAGAAACTTTTGCAATGGAAAAAAAAATCTGAAAAAGCTTTTGTACCTGCTGAGGGGACCAGCATGTTCACAACTTCTATCCTGTCAAAATAGATCATCACACCTCCACTGTGAAGAAAAACGAAGGTCTGGTAAATATATACAGTGCCAGTCAAAAGTTTGGACACACTTTCTAATTCAGTGGTTTTCATTCATTTAAAAAAAAATGTCTGCATTGTAGATTAATGGTAAAGTTGTCCAAAATATGAAGAAATACATATGGAATTATTTAGTAAACAATAAAGTGTTAAACCAGAAGACGGTTTATAGTTTAGATCCTTGTTAGCCCTGCGACAGGCTGCCGACCTGTACAGGATGTACCCTGCCTCTCATCCTATGACAGCTGGGATAGGCTCCAGCTGTGCCTACTTTGAAGAATCTAAAATCTAAAACATATTTTGATTTGTTTAACACTTCATAGTATGGATGACTTTAGTATTAACTTACAATGTAGGGGGGAAAAAAACAAACATTGAATGAAAAAGTGTGTCCAAACTTGACTGGTACTGTATGCATCATTTTCATGTGGGGATCAATGTCTTAACAGCTAAATCAGGAAGCTCAGTCATACCTTGTTCCACAAGGCACATTCTTGATCTCATCTGTTTGGAGCGTAGTCTGAAACAAAAACCCAAAACATAATGTGACAATGATATACAAATATTTCATCTTTTATGATACTTATCTGTGAGCTCTGATGTTCTGTTTGTTTTCATATTTGTCAAAACTGAGCACATACACTCACCAGCCACTTCAGCCACTTCAGTACAACAGGTTCAACTGCTTGTTAACATAAATATCTAATCAGCCAATCACATGGCGGCACCTTGAATCAACAGTTCAGGCTGGTGGTGGTGTTGTAATGGTGTGGAGGTTATGGCAGTATGCTTACTGCCATAAACACCATGTGCACACCCAATCTCATCTGATTTACGGGACTTCCACATCATTTCCACACCACAGCCTACCTGAGTATTGTTGCTGACTGTATTCATCCCTTTATGACCACAGTGTACCCATCTTATGATGGCTGCTTCCAGCAGGATAATGCACCGTGTCTCAAAGTTCAAATCATCTCAAACTGGTTTCTCGGGCACGACAATGAGTTCACTGTACTCAAATGGTCTCCACAATTACCAGATCTCAATCTAATGAAGCACCTTTAGAATGTGGTGGAACGGAAGATTTAGCAGCATGTATGCCGACAAATCTGCAGTAACTGTGTGATTCTGCCATGTCAATGTGAACCAAAATCTGAGAAATCTTTCCAGGACTTTGTTGAATCTGTGCCATGAACAGCACTTCTGAAGATAAATGGGGGTTCAACCTGGTACTAGCAAAGTACCTAATAAAGTGGCCAGTGAGTATATGTTTAAGATTTGCAACTGAGTGCACTGCTACTTTATATTATATCGATATGTAGATATACTGCACTACATAAAGAAGTGCATGGTTGCTTTAAGTTAATACAAGATGAATACATGCAATGTGTAATATAAATTCTACTCTGATGTTAATTGTAAATGTGTGTTAAGGACTTTGGAAACAGTAGTTTGACAAAAAAAACTAATTCAGTCTTATAGTCTTATCATGACAATTAACACAGGCTGTGAGAAGGAGTTGAAAGTGCATCACAAAGAAAGAAATCAACTCAGGTTAACCTGAGACTCTGCGTCCCCATATGGGGACATGACATTACATTTTGGCTTTTCTGTACCTTATACTTCATTCTACTCAATAAAGTGTTTTATACCTTGTTAAATAATAGTAACCATAATGTGTTATGTTGTAAAATAAACTCAGTCTCTATATGAGGATTTTCATTTTAATTACCTTCTATTCAAAGATGATGCTTAGTTTTTACTTATCAGGTCCAACTAATCCTAAATAGCAACAGATTATTTGAATTTCACCTTCCATCCAATAAATAAATAAATAACTCCTGAAAATCTTAGAAAATCCACTGTAATTCAACCAAGATCTTTAATCAGCTGTAGCACAGAAAAAGCTGAAATCTCTTAATTGCTCTGCCAAGGTGAACACTGAGCTGGAAGTATGTGATCAGTGACAAATGTCAGCTTGTTAGTAAGTTTGTGCTGAAACAACCCAGCAAAATTTCATCACACGTGGTGTGGATTGGTCAGACGAAGAAATTTTGGTGTGGACTCATATTGCTTTCTTTAAAATTGCAAAACAGAGAATTAGCCTTAGTGTAGGATGTGCTCTCCGAGTGTTTACTGTAATAAAGACTACTGTATGTTTTAAAGACAAAACATATAAACTAGCATATGTACAGTTGTGGTCAGACGTTTACATGCACAGCATACATATTAATGACATTAAAAAACAGGAACTAGGTGCACAATCAGTACAGACAACTGTACATAAGTACAAGTTATTCTGATGTGTCATCACTTTGCCAATTTCCAAAAGCAGATGTCACCCTCAGATGAGAGGAAATTGGTTCACGAACAACTCGGGAACTACCAAGGCTCAAGCCTGCCATGAACTAGAAACTGCTGGAACACCAGTGTCACCATCCACAGTGAAGAGAGTTTTACATCACCGTGGACTGAAAGGGTGCCGGCCAAAATTGACACCTTCAAGCTCGACTGAGACTTGCAGCTGCCCACATGACTTTTGGAGAAAGATTTTATGGCCAGACGAGACAAAGATTGAGCTCTTTGGCCACAATGACAAGGTATGTTTGGAGGAGTTAATGTGAGGCTTTCATACCTAAGAACACTGCACCACCTGTCAAGCATGGTGGTTGTAGCATCATGCTCTAGAGCTGTTTTGCTGCCACCGTTACTGGTACATTGCACAAAGTGGATGAAATAATGAAGGAGGAGCACTACCTCCAAATTCTTCACCTTCACCTCAGATCAACACCTAAACAGTTTAGACTTGGACACAACTGGGTGCTCCAACAGGATCCCAAACACACATCAGAACTGGTTTTGGGATGGATTAAGCAGGTTAACATTAAGCTTCTGGAATGGCCTTCCCAAATATTAGCGTGGGCATACTCTGATGTTGGGACATACATTTGAGCCTGTATGTATAATTTTGACCCTGTGTGGATTACAAAAAATCCAAAATAAATTCAAATTTGTGCACCTAATTCTTGTTTTTTAAAGTCATTAAAGATGTATTCTGGGTGCCTGGGTGGCTCAGTGGTGAAGCCGGCGACCACATGCATACGCTGCATTGTGGTGCGGGCAGCACAGGTTCGAGTCCCGGCCTGTTGCCAATTTGCCCACGTGTCTTCCCCCGCATCTTTCCCCCATTTCCTGTCTCTCTACTATGAATAAAGCTGCTATGGCCAAAAAAAAGTTGTTTTCTGTACACCCTGGAAAAAGAACAGTTCAAAAAAATCAATAAGAGTCCAAAATTACCATGACATTCATGCCCATGATGAAGATATGTAAACTTCTGAGCACAGCTGTATATGCAGTGGCATGTAAATGCTCCATTTACTTGGTGTAAAACAGAGCCCCTGCAGCCATGGTTGAATAACAACTGTTTGCATGCTGTAGCAGACTTATTTATAGAAGATCCCACTCTAGTTTTAAAGCGCAGGCACCTCCTGTTTGACTCTTATATTAGATATGCCTTTGCTCAAAACCAAGTTTCAGGGCTGGAAAAAGAGCCTTACCTGCACTGATCTGTAGGTGGTAATGAAAGGCAGCATAATGTGATATCCAGGACCATTGGGAGTAGTCAACAATGCTCCACCTCTGAAACAAATACAAATTGTTTGGTCAGAGTTCCCAACATCTGATTCTCTGCTTATAGATTTAATGAGGATGGACAAAAGATGAAGACAGATAAATGTATATCTATCATTAGAAACAGACAACTTTAAAAAAAAAAAAAAAAAAAAAAAACCTCCCACACTCTTAGTATATATCTCATTTCCATCAGACACAGGCTTGATGGGTCAGTGCTGACATACCTGTAGTACACAGCGAGGTGTCCTTCTTCTATCTTGTGAATAGAGGAGTGCAACATGATGGCCACCACTCCTGCTATTGCTGCAAATACTGCCCCTACATGCGGCATCGTCATCCTTACTAGCACTCACCTGCAGGCAGAAAGGGAATCACGGAAATACTGAAATATTTATACAACACTGAGTACTTAGTATTGTATTTATACAACTCTAAGTACTCAGGGCACTGTCACACCTGTAAACAGCAGTACATGCAGTCAGACTCTTAGGTAAACCACTGTAATGCATCAGCTCTGCCATAAAACCTGCCCCTTAACGTACAGTAAGTTTAAGGTTAGCTCGACATGGCTCTGATCTTCTGCTCCATGTATCTTATTTCTCGTTACATTGTAATGAAAGTAATATTTAAATAAATCATTACACGTTCGTCACACACCCATTATACAGCTTTTATATTCACCAAGCTGACGTTCAGCTATTACTACAGGTGCAGCCAGGGGGAAACATGGACGCTTTGATGTCTAAAGTAGCTGCTTTACTAGCTATCATTGTAGTACATGCCATATATAGCAACACTAACAATGACAGTTAACGGATTCCCTTAGTTAAAGTGCACTTCACGTGTATTTTAGTTAAACAGCTAACGCTGACAGGCACGACTAGCTTGCAGAATGACTTGAAAAGGGTAACAAGCGAGTAACTCCTAAGCCAACTTACAAAGCAACATATCTGCATCAAAGCCACACGCCATTCAATGTAACTCTAACATTAAAATAAGTTAATTCCGCAAAAGCAAACAAACGCTTACCCAGCACTCGGTCGGTAGCGTTTACCCTAGCTGGCTGGGTTAGCTAGCTAGCTGGCTAGCTAGCTCTCACTGGGTGGGTTCGGAAGTGCAGCACTCTTTCAGTGTAGCTTAATGCTAACGTAAGCTTGCTAAAGTGCAAACCTTTTAAACCGTCTATGTACGTACGATCAAATAATGTATTACTATGTAAAGTAAACGACAGGATTATAACATGTAAAATTACCGCTATAGCAAACCGTCTCCCCGTCTATGGTCTTAGCATTCAACAGCCCACCCCCCTGTCCCCGCCTCCCACAGGTTTCAGTCGCGTTTCGACTCGTTGCGTTATGCTGCCTTCAGGAACAGTTGGAAACACAGGCGGTAATGTTTAGGGGGGATTTTGTCAACTTTTTATATTTATATAGATATACTAGAGTCAAATGGCGTCACGAGAATATATCAGTATCAATATAAATGTTTTACAAAAGTAATAATATAAAACAATCGCCAGTCTGTTGATTGATGTCCTGAAAGATCAGTGAAGCCTGAAGATGTTATTTTCGCTTCATTATTTTGTATGAATACTATAAAAACTGGTATTAAAATCTTACCATGTAATCTGTTGCTCAGTGGCTATTGCTGTTCACATGAAAATCTCTTCATGGTTTATGTATTTATCATTTTGTCATCTGTTGTTATGATTATTTTTATAGATACTAGAAAAATTGTGAGCCTAAGATAATGTGCTGCCTGTACAGCATTAGGAAATCAGATATGGGAAAGCTAAATTGGGGGTGGGGGAGGTGCATCCATCAAAGAGTCACAACATAAAAAGCACTGTAACTTAAGCTGTGATAGAGTTGCAGTACTGTGCAAAAATCTAGAGCCATCCTTTTTGGTAGCGTTTGTGCATGTGCATACGTGTCATTCTGTCTGTAAACACAATAGCTAAAAAGGTTTTGAATGAATTCTGATAAAACCTTGTAGGGGAGTAGAGCGGGGTCATGTTAACAATTCATGAACATTTGGCTTACATCCACCAAGGTCTTCAATTTCAACTTAATGATTTATTGGTTGAAAATTGACAAAAAGCCTTATAACTTAGAAACTATGATTTTTACAAATGTGCTGTGTATTTCCAACATGTAGAAAGTACTATATTTAATTTGATTTAAAATATCAAGTCACATTTGATCTCTGACCTCTCCATCAAGGTCATTAGATTAATCTGAAGGTCAAAGTGATAATAATAATGCTATATAGAGCTATTTAAACCTGTCTTGCTGCCATTGTTTGTATTAACATAGAGAACGATATATGTGGATTCTAAATATCACATTACTTTGGACCTATGACCTCATCTTCAAGGTCAAATGAGGTCAAACTTTCATAAAATGTCTTGTGTCTTTAAAACTCTGCTTAAAATTCTGCTGCATTTGTTTATTGGCAACATTTAGGAAATGATACTGGTATATGGGGATTCTAAATATCACATTATAGTTTACCTCCAAATGTCACATTTGACCTCTGACCTCACTTTTACATTTCACATCTGCCTTTCTTTCAAGTTGACCCAAAATGTGTTCTATCGTTAAAGAAAGTATTGTCAAGAGAGAGAATGAGCTGCCTAGCTAGTTAGAAACATTACTATAATATTATATAACAAACTCAAATTATTAATGTCCCGTTATTTACAAATCAATATCTATTATCCATTACCTACTCATACATAATGGTTGTGTAATCAAAGTAAACATCTGTCATGCTACCCTAAAGTAAATACTGTCAGAGAGTGAGCTGCCTTTGTGCTTTCAGAGTGCTTCTTGTTTCTTTATATTTTGCTTGGAAAATAAATAGTAATTTGTCTAAACATGTGCAAACATATGAAAATACAGCATATAAGTCAAAAACAGAGTTTGGACAAGTCTAACCAGTGTGAAACTCAATATTTGTTATGACAATCTTTACTCTTCAACACAGCCTGAACTCTCTTTGGCAGCGTTCTTGTTTCCTTAAGTAGTTTTCAGGAATAGTTCTCCAGGCTTCTTGAAGGACATTCAAAGCTCTGCTCTGGATGTTGGCTGCCTTTTGTTCCGTTCTGTCGAGATAACCCCATGCTGCTTCAGTAATGTTGAGGTTCGGGCTCTTGGGAGACCATTACCTGACTAATGATGTGTCATTGTGTGTTCTTCTATGCAGGTATGCTTTTACTGCATTGGCAGTGTGTTTGAGATCATTGTTATGCTGGAAAATGAAGCCGTTGCCAATCAGATGTTTTCCAGATGGTAGTGTATGGTGGATCAAAATCTAACGGTACTTTTTCTGTGTTCATTATTCTATCAGTTTTAACATCCCAAACACCACTGGCTGAAATGCAGTCCCAAACCACGACAGATCCTCCAGTGTGTTTTACAGATGGCTGCAGACACTCACTGTTGTACCTCTCTGATAACCTTCTCTGTATAAATCGATGATTTGAATCAAAAATGTCAAATTTGGATTCATCATGCCGTAAGACCTGCCAATGATTTTCAACCCAGTTCTTCTGTAATTTGGCATAAATCAGCCTTTTCTCCCTGTTTGCCTTCCTTAAGAATGGCTTCTTGACAGCCACCCTTCCACTGAGACCATTTCTGATGAGACCTCAGCGAACAGTGGACGGATCAACTGAAGGGCCAGACGCATATCACAGGTCCTGTATCAGGTCTTTGCTGTTTTTTTCCTATTTCTCAAGGACATGACTTTCAGATACTGTTCATCTGTTGTAGATCGTTTTTAATGTGTAACACTTTTTTTAAGGTCACATTGCACGCCATGCCAAGACATGCCAGGTTTATGGCTAACGGCACTCTGGGAATAACATTGTTGGTGCAAAAATACTATTTCATGCCTGTCAAACTGTTATCTCTGTAATTTTTCATAGATACAAATAATTTTTCTTTGCAAAAGGGTGCTAATAAAGTGCCTAAGACAGTTTCTTGACTAAGTTATCTGTTATGTGCAGACACAACACTGGTTCATCCCTTGAACAGTCCTTTGAAAATCAGTCAGAATACAGTATAGTAGACTATTACCCATTTTTGTAGTTTTTTTTTTTTTTACATTCCTCTGTTCTGCATCCTTGCAGCTTAGATTTCAGGAACTACAAGGAGAATTTTCAACCTGCATTTCCCGTGCTCCACTGCATGAACGCAAAAAATGTTCACCCTTGCAGATAGAAACCAAACACAGTCTAAGAAACAGTTTGAACAAATTGAAAACCTTGTCCATGTGGTATGCATTTCTAGAAATGTGTTCACATTTAATTATGCCTAGATTCTCAGCAGCATTCTAGTCAGTATCACCAAAAAAAATAAATATCTATTAACAGTCAAAAATGTACTTCAAATTAAAACATCTATAGCGTACCACATCATGCGGTTTCATACATTCTTGTCAACAGCATTGCAAAAATGTAAATGATACTGTGAGGAAGAACAGAGCTTTCACATAGTGTGACTCAGATAAAGCACTTTTTAAACTATGTGATCTTTGGCGAGCTTCTAGTGCGTGTGAGGCTTCACTTTCATGGCACCGTACTGAGTCCAGCTCCAATCCTGAACCTGGAGGGAGAAGCAGCATGTTCACTCAGTACTTTTGTGCTAATTGATGCTTTTACAGTATATATAAAGCTTAGGAATCTGCTTATATGAGCATATAATACACATCTATACCATACCATAACACTGTGCTCCATCTCCTGGGTGGCGTCTTGCAACAAAGATGTTAGCTGACTCAGATAACGCTCATTTTCATCCAGTAATTGATGAACTGTTTCACTGAAAGAGAAAGCAGACTCTAAAGTGGCTCAAGAGTCTTTTTTTTCCTGCAAAGTGAGACTTTAAAAACTAGAGAGTGACCTCTAGTGGTGATTTTATGTAAAACTCTTAATCTAAACTACAGATAAGATCCATAAATTGGCAGATAAGCTGAAAACAGTGCGACACGTTAATGCAGCTGTTTCTTTCAACGGCATTTCTCAGACACTGAACAGATCTTACCTCTCAGCGGAAGGCGGTACAAGTGACGGAGACGGAGAATTGCTCTGTGCCTGAAGACAAGACCACACGCTGCATTAGTTACAGCCTCATTTGACTATATTTAAACCTTTATGTTCCTAAAATACTGCTGATAGCTATGAAATATTATATGCTTACACAGGCAATCTTGAGGAGGTACCAGAACTCTTTCTGTCTCTTCGTTTGCATCTGCATCACTGCTGCTTCTGCAGTTGTTATGTTTTTTAACGCCTTCTCCAGTTTAGGGAACAAATCCACAATGCGTTGCTTACACACCAGAATTGTGCTACAGAGAAAGAGAAAGACGGGAAAAATCACAAGTGGCTCAGAGGGAACGATAAAGTTATAGTTTAGGTGTGCTGAACTTTACGTGTTTGTGTGTCTGTTAAAAGGAAACTTACCTCAGGTGAGTGTACATGTCTTTCAGCACTCTGTCCTGGTTCTGAACTGTCTGGAGTATGGTCTTCACCATGTCTGAGCTATCACTGTAGCCATGTGGAGGGTCAGGACCTGCAGAAAACATGCCTACATAGTCATCTATGTAAAATATTCTCCTACACTACACAGCTACCATGCATCCTGCTTTATTTTAAAATTTCTGGAAGAGCTTTTGGGAGAGTGACGCATTTGATCAGCGAGACCTTTTGAACATCTTCTAACTTGTGTATTAGAAGCATTATCAGATTCAGCAGCACTATAATCGGCACAAAGCATGAGCCTATTTCTGCTATTTTATTTTTGCGATGTCTTGTACTTACTTTTGCATTTAGCCTTAAGTTGCTTGTAGAGTTCAATAGCCTTTTCCTCACTAAACAAAAAGACATAATTAACAATCCGGACCTCCTGGAAAGAACCACAGTGTAAGTCAGGACCACAAAAATACTCACAGTTGTTCCATCACATCGCCCTGTCTCCTGGCAAAAGGACTCCTCTGCAACTCCACAATCTCCGAATGCAGAGCCACTATCTCTTCATCCAGATACCCCACATCTGCAACCTGCAGCAGAAAAAACACTCTTAGCACTCTTTAAATAACTGCACAAAGGTTTGTGAAGAATTACTGAATTCATAACTGCCCCACCTTTGTGTATTCATCAGCTTTCTCTTCATTTTCACGCCATGTCTTCAACATTTTTTCTGAAGCTTAAGCACACAACAACAAGAGACAGTCCTGTTAAGGCTTCAGCAATGACTTAACACGGCGCCATGTGTTACAACAGTGACATCCACTCACAGACACCAGTCTTCCTCTGCTTGGTGTATTGCTCAAGGTCATGCTGGATGCTCATCTTAAAGAAAGACAGCTTGGCTCGGAGCTGCTGTGACTGGGAGAACAGCATGTTCTTGTAGCGCGTTAAGTTGGTGTTGTAGCGTAGCAGACTAAGCCTAAATAGACACATGCATGTTAAAAATGTTTCAGTGTGCAAATGTACACCGCTGGAAAAAAATCAAACACAGGGAGCACTCGATCATCGCAGGGTGTACCCTGCCAAAGTCGGTTAAACTCTCCGGCTAGGACACATAAAGAAAATTTCACCTGCTTTGGTGTAAATGAAAGTGGCGCCCTGTTCTCTTCAGATGAGAGCAGGCTAACACTGAGCGCATGTGACATGTGAGGCTGTGGAGAACATTATGCTGCCGGTAACATTGTTCAGCATGACCGGTTTGGTGGGTCAGCGATGGTCTGAGGAGGCATATCCATGGAGGAGCACACAGACCTCTACAGGCTAGGCAACAGCACCACGACTGCCTTTTTTTGAGGGGTTGTCTTATTGTTCTCACTTTGTACCAAAGCAGGTGAAATGGATACACAGTAGTTTGTGCTCCCCAACCGGAAAGACTGATATAACTCACTTTGTGTTTTATTTTCCTTGTTGAGTGTTCCCATAATTTATTTAAAGTAGTGTATTTGTTTACGTGTGGGAGTTTTATGCACTCACATAGCAGATCTCTGCCCCTGATACAGGCGAATGTAGTCCTCTTTGAGTCCACAGATGTAGCTGACCGCTTCACCCCACACCTTTCTAAGAGCAGACAGTGGCAGCTGTGTCCTGGTCTCCCTCACTGAGACCACAGAGAATATGCAAAAGATGCATTAAAGCAGACACATTCACATTCAAAGAATTTGCTTGCATGTTTCTAAAAAACCTTCACAAA
>JAVDPK010002861.1:27748-43159 GCA_034780415.1 Cichlasoma orientale
TAGAGGACCCGAGCTTGAAGGGCAAAAAGACCGCCCGTAGGGGCGAGCTGGGATTTTTTTTTTTTTTTATATATATATACACACTATACACTTTGTGTAATAACTTTTTTTTGTAAGAATAACTTTAATTAAGAATCTTATAAAGATATACTGGCTTAACTCAATTTGGGTTTCCTCCTTGCACAGGGTGCACCCTGCATCATTTTAGAGCGCAGTATATAGTTATATAGCTCACCTATGAAGTTGACACTGTCTGGCAGAGGTCTGGCAGTCAGTGGTCCAGAGTACTTGGTTTGGCTCTTATCAAACAGGTAGACTATAAAGGTGTCCCAGCCACGCTGAAAGCAGAGAATGAATATTGGTTTGGATAAGACGTTTGTTTTAGTGAAGCTTGGCTCGGATTCATTGCTAATGGGTAACACTATCTTGGGCACTGGATTATTAGCACAGTTCATAGCAGATGTGGCAGAGACTGGAAGCAAATCCCTTTCATCCATTCAAAAGACTTATCTGTCAGTACTAACTGACTAATCTGACTTGTTTATTTCCTACTTCACGCTTCAAAATGCACTGGAAACATAAAGTTACATTTACCAGAATGTTGAAATATGACAGCAAACATTACCAGAAAAAACAGCGCAGTGCAACTCAGGAAAAACCCCAATATTTCAAAACCAAAATATTTAAGATGAAAAAAAGTAGGTTGTGTAGTTCACTGCTGCATTTCTTTTTTTTGCTGTGGCTGCACCTGTTTCACATTGAGTATTTGCTTTTGTGTCACATACCAGCCCATCTGGCAGACAGTGTGCGAGCGGTCTTCGAGGGTCAAGGGAGATTCCCGTCTCCAACAGCAGCTCCTGACTCAGCGGGGGGATGTGACTCTGAGTCTGCCTCTGCAGACTAAGCTGCAGGGAGTGTAAACTATCCTCGGCACCCAAAACCACCGAGTGCAGCTGGGCTGAGGTCATATCCAACACATGAATGATCTGAACAAATAAATATGTCAAATCACAGGTTTGTTTTGCTTCCTAGCCTCTAGTCCAGTGACATGTATACAGGCAAGAAAGCATTCCATAAAATATGGTTTAAGTGAGTCAGCACACTAGGGAGGTTCATATTATTAACCTTCATGTTGAGAATATTCTGCAGAATTGTGTAACAGTACGGCTTGTTTGTGTCAGGATCCAGCCCTCCGCCGCGCATCGCAGGATCCCATAATAGCAACATTTGGAGAAGAGACTCAACTGGTTCCAGCAGCGGCCTGGGAATGCATAGGCAGAGGTTAGAGGCTACTTATGGTGAAAGGTGCTCGACTAGTGGGTAGAAAAAGTGTCTCTTTATCTTTACCTGCTGAGATTGTTGGGATATGGAAGATGTGTGGAGAATCTGACTTCTCCATTCATGTCCTCTACTGCCATGATGTCTTTGGGACCTTTATTCTTGACTTTGCTTGTCCTACAAAAGCAGGAAAACAATTTTTTTTTTAAAAAAAAAAGCCCATGCTTACCCTTTTTATGTTACCTCCACCTTTGGTAATAGGTCTTCAAATTAAACATGTATTTTACATCCATGAGGAGAATAAATGAAAGGTAAAAACAATTAAATGCAAAAATGCAGACACAGAAGCTAGCTTTGTGACTCAGTAGAAACACAACAAATGCAGAAAATTCATCAGAATCACATGCTCTGGCCTTTTTGACCCAATTTTTAAGGGAATTTTTAGTGAGACATGGCACTGTCATCAAAACACCAAGTGAGTGAATATCTTTTGGATGAATGGTGCACCACTCCTCCAGTAGAATCACAGAGACTTGTATAAACAATACACGTTTAAGCTCCTGTGTCAGCAAGTGGTGGGGCAACACCTTACCAAGATGATTTATGTATATTTATGTTGTACAGGTGTGAAAAGTAGAGGTGCCAAAATCAGAACGTTTACCTGTGATATTTCAATTTCCAGTCCCATATTTTTATCCTTGTGCTGTACTGGAGTAGTTTTACATGATTCAAAGTCCAAAATATTCCTTAGACACCACATGGACAAAAGTATTGGGTCACACCTCAAGTGTTTTCAGTCTCATTGCCACTGTTGTAAAAAAATGTAGTATCTAGTCATGCAGTCCGCCTTTACAAACATTTGTGAGAGAATGGGTCTTTCCAAATAGCTTGCGGAGTTGGAGTGCGGCACTGCTGCAACTGTTGGTATACGCTGTGGCAGCAAGTTAGTTTGTGAAATTTCTTCCCCCCTAGATATTCCACAATGAGCAATGAATTTAAACCAAAGTTCTTCTGATTCCCTGCTCCTTGCAAACAGAAGATTTTGAACAGTAGGTGGGTGGGAATTCAGTGCTCACAGCCAGAGCTGTATGCCCAAGTTGAGCATATTATGGATATCCCCTCTTTTTTTACATCATACAGAGGCATAAGGAGGAAATAACTGTTTGCTGCCTGAGCTTTTGGCACACAAGGATTACATCATTACATCAACTGTCCTCTTTATTTGAAACTTTGGCCATGTTCTCTATAAAAATACACCATTGTAACACTATATATATATATATATATATATATAGTGGAGTTCCTAATTTGGAAGTCCACTAATACCCAGGTTCTTGAATATTCAGATGAGAGATGAATTGTTGCTCTGTTGACTCACCATTGCACAGGCTGCATGTGGTGTAGAAAGGGGCGAAAGCCACACGTGCATTCAAAAATCACTGTTCCAAAGCTCCAGCAGTCCACTGTTACAGTGTAAGGTTTACTCTCGAACAGTTCTGGGGCCTGGCACACATATAGACAGGTTTATAATGACAGGGCATGATTTTTAACATCTATTGAAAATACACTGATTGCAGAGGAATGCATCTCTGATGCAACACTTACCAGATACTGGAGAGTTCCAACAAAGGATGTGCAGAGACTGCCCTGGTCTAAGTCTTTTGCATAACCCAGATCTATGATTTTATGCACGTTCTGGAGGAAACATATTTTCATAATGAAAGCAAGGAACAGAAAGCCAAATCGTGTGTATTAGAAACTTGTGTATGCATGTACAAAGGATAGCTAGTTTACCTTCCCATCAATCTCTTGTAGAACTATGTTCTCTGGCTTTAGGTCTCTGTGAATGATCTTGTTTTCATGGAGATACTGAATACCAGAACCTGTGTTTGTAAAAAAAAAAAAAAAAAAAAATCATACACACTGCATTACAGTGACTTTTTTAATCTGTAAAAACTGATGACAAACATTACCAATGTCACTGAGCAGTGAAAGGATTTCACTCTCCTTTAGGCCACAACAATTTTCTGGTTTATTCAGCACCTGAACAAAGAATTGTATCATTTACTTGCAAAAATTTTAAAAGACAACACATTGTTTAAGGTTTTTATTAAATATTCATGTGCTACCTTGCGTAGGTCTCCTTTTGAACAGTACTCCATGGCTAGCAGCGGTAGGTCATTTAAAGCAATAGAGCTCAACTCTGCTGGAACCTCTCTGGCCTGAACGACATTCCCATGGTTTAGCCTGCAACAGAAAGCGCGCCAAACATGCTGTCCCATTGGAAAACAACAAAACAAAGGGTGAAATGTGTTTGTATGACACTCTGTCAGAACATGCAGATGATTACTGCTCACTTCTTCATGATCTGAATCTCTCTGCTCCAGCGGTCTTTGTTCTTAGAGTTCAGCTCCAGACGGCAAAGTTTCACAGCGATCTTCTCTCCTGACTCCTGAACCGAATACAGACAGGGAGTAAAAAAAATCACAGACACATCCAGTTTGTGTTTTCAGAGATGTACAGATGTACAGATGGATGACAAAACTTACAAGGTGCTGGTACAGGGAGACGTGTCCAAAGCCTCCCATCCCAAGTCTTTCCTTCATCTCCCAAGAGCCACACAGCTGGCTCTGTTTGAGTGCTGCCCGCTCCATAGTGTCAGGTCTGCTGCAGCTCCTGGGCACCCGAGGTAGTCTGTGAAGGACTTCAGGCACAAAAAAAAAAAGTTTCTAAGTTATTATTTACACTTCATCTGTTAACCATGAAAGGTTAATGTTAGCATTACGGTGCTCTGTTCAGTATGTACTTATGTAACAGTGTATTCTTATTCTTTAGTAAGTAACAGAAAGCTGAGTAAACCCTTCCCATTCCATTTCACATGGATATTACAGTCTAATATATATTTCCCCACTACATTTCAATCTAATAGCTTCTTATCTAATTGTTGATTCATTTTTTTGTGTTTTAAGTCAACTGCAAAGTTACTAACACCTTGTTAATACTGTAGCTAACTAGGTGTTCTGGTCATTTGTTGTTGTTGTAGAACTGGAATTAGATCTAATGTAAGTCTGATAACTCAACGAGAGATTGACTACTTGAACATTTTTTTTAAAGCATTTAAAGCATTATCTCGCTTCACAAATATGATCAACTTACTTGTGCAGAAGCCCAGAGTCGACAGAGGACAGTTAGCTTACTTTGTATGTCAGAGCATTGTTGCTTCAGTTAGCTTTAAGTGTTGTTTACGGTTCGTTTTCTTATAGTGTTAAACAAACCTGCTCAACCCGCGAAATTTTACCTTGACCCTACTGGCCCATCAAAGATAGCTTTAAAGATGACGTTTATGTGCTAGTTTTTTCCTGTAGTTTTCGCTGGGAAGCAACAGCAAATGACAAACAAAGTGAAAGTACTCTCTGACAGGCAGGCTAGTTTCAGCGCATGCGTAGCAGGCAGCACCGGGACACATGAGGTTTCATGTCTGTCCATCCGGACGGGGGGATTTCCGAGCAACCCGGTCGATTTAATAAAAACATATATATATATATACATATGTATACACATATATATAAAAGGTTGTGGATTTTTTTGCTTCACAACAAAAGCTGAACCCATCTCTAGCCGAGAATAAATGTTTTTCTTCTAAAAATTACAATGTGTTAATTTGATCACTAGATGGCGCAATGTGTACAGTCACCTAGAGTCATGGTGCAAAAGTCAGCTGGTACATTGCACAGACTGAATGCAAATACGCATTTTTATACAGTACTGTGCAAAAGTCTTCAGCCACCCCCCACTGCTTTATATTTTGCTTCCACTGAGCCAGACCTTCTTGTAACTGGCTTGAGCAATAGTTCTCTAGGCTTTCTGAAGATTTTCTTTGGACATTGGCTGCTTTTTCACTAATTTCCAGTCCACTTCAGTCCACCTGACCATTTTCAGAGGTCATGTAACAGACAACTTGGCAAAAAAGTAATTTTAAAGTTTCTCTTTAGGTATTTTGTTACTAGCTGCCTGTCACAAAAACCTATGCAGTGTGTCCTTAAAAAATTTAGGAAACTGGTCAAGTGCAGGGACAAAAGAAGAAACAGCAGGCCTAAAATAATATCTACAGCAGATTAACAGTTTGTGAAAGTCACAGCCTTTAGGAGAAAATCCTGCAAAGATCAAATACAGGACCTGAGAACTGGCCCTTCACTTGATCTGTCGACTGTTCACTGAAGCATCATCAGAAATGGTTTTAATGGAAGGGTGATTGCCAAGAAGCCATTCATAAGGAAGTGAAACAGGGAGAAAAGGCTGAGGTCATTTTTCTACATGAAAATGATCTCAAACACAGAGGCAATGCACTAAAAGCATACATGGATAGAAGAACATGCAGTTGAACACTATCAGTCATGGATTGGCCTCCCCAGAGCCCAGACCTCAACATTATTGAAGCAGAGGGATCATAGTGACAGTCAACAGAACAAAAGGCAACCAACATCCAAAGAAGAGCTTTGAATGTTCTTCAAGAAGCCTGGAGAACGATTCCTGAAGACTACTGAAAGAAATAAAAAGATGTCTAAGAGAGTTCAGGCTGGGTTAAATAATAAAGGTGCTCATACCAAATTAGACTTTCAAACATGTTGAACTTGTCTAGGAATTGTATTTTGTATTTATACTGTATAAATTGCTGCCCCTATTTCTCATTTTCCAAGCAATCAATAAAGAAATGAGAAACTTCTGACCAGTACTGCAATCCTATCGCAGCTTAAGTTACAGATTAGAGCATTTTCCTGTTGTGAACAGTTGATAAATTAAACTTTCAGTTTTTAACTTTACACAAATTCTGCACAGTATTTCAACATTTTTGGTGCAGTAATAGAATTTTTTCTGTCCTGGGATAAATCAAAATTTCATCATTCCCTATGACATGAGCTCAAAGAAGACGTGCAATAAATCAGGAAATGTGATGACACCATTAAAATGGTGATTACAAGCGGATGCAATGCAGACAATGCAGTGATGATACTGAAACCAAGTTCCCTGCAACTGTCTTTTTTGTTGTTGCATTTGTTGTTGAGTGTGTGCAAACAGATGGATTTCATGAAACAAATTCAGCGAATACGTGCACAAAAACACATCGCCTTTTCATCAAAACTGCTTGGTTTTTCCTTTTTTAAAAGCATCCTTATAATGACTCCCCTGAAAAGCTGAAGTGAGTGAGTAACTTTTGACTGAATATAGAGAAACTGAGAATGCAGGTGACTTGACGTTCCCATAAAGCCTTGAGTTGATGTTTTACTCAGCAATTTCTCAAGTAAGAGGTGTGATGCATTCTTAAAGAGAAGCTACTGCGTATTGAAAAGTTTTTTAAAAACAGAAAAATAATTTACTTATAAATATTAAATACATAAATAAACAAGTTGTATATTAATTCTGATTGTTTACGGATTTGTCATGGTCCTGGGCCGGTGGCCCAGTGTTTTATGTTTGTGTTCTGTTTTATAGCCCCTGTGGTCCTGTCTCCCTGTGTTCTTGTGTGTGGGCTTCCTGTTTTATTCTGTTAGGTCTCCTGTCTGAGTGCAGTGTGTTTGGTTTGCTTTTCTGTCTCCCCAGGTGTTTCGGATTCCCCATTACCTGCTGTGTGTATTTATCGTCTGTGTTGTCACCTGGTCCTTGTCGCGTCATTGTTTGTTCCCTGCTGTTGTAGCTCCCTGCCCGCTGTATGTCTTCTGTTCCTGTGATTAAACCTCCAGTCCTGTCTCTACGTCCGTGTGTGGTGTCCTATTTTTGGGGTCCTCCTTCCTGCCTGCTGCCACAGCGAGGAACCGTGACAGGATTATTCAATCAAGAGTGCATTTCTACAAAGTTTATTCTATTCAAATATACTATAGGGGGAAAAATATGACATGCTTTCCTTCTGTGAAGTTGTCAATGTCACCTCCCTCATTTTATTCACACTGATGTTTATAACGGTTCCTGTTTCTATTAAAAAATATAGATGCTAAAACACATACAGGATATGACTCTAATGCTGGAAACAAATGAATCATGTTGTCATATACAAACCAGGGTCGCATTTCCAGGAGATGTGTTTTAATTCAAAAAAGCAAAAATTTCAAACTTATTTTAAGCAATGAAATCATTGGAGATCAAATATATATATTAATTTATATATTTTTTTTGCCTAAAAGTAAAACCACTTGCTTCTGCATTTTTGTGCCTGAAAAAAGATCCACCCTTTGTTCACAGTAGCATTGCTACCTCTCACGATTGAAGGCCAACGGCAATAATTAAAAGGTTAACAATCCAGAAGGGCTCTACAGGGGTAACTGGGGAGATCAAAGACATTAATTTGAGTCTTTGGGGCAGAAATGAAACTCCTGCAGACAAAATGGCAAAATCAAAACTCCTGGTTGCAGCTGACTTCAGCCACAACTATCCTGGGTTTCCCTGGATTGGGTAATTTTAACATGTACTTCCCCTTTTGGCTGAACACCTGGGTGTAGTAGTTGAATTAGGCTTTCGTCAGGTGTCTGCTTCCAGAGTCAGCGATGTTGGCTAGCTGTTTCATTGTACTGGACTTCCTTTTGGTCTCAAACATTTTGCACAAAATCTGGCTGTCGTCACCGTCAAAGCAGAGGAAATGTGACTAATGCAAGAATCAAAGTTGATGAGGTAATTAATTTAGTCAAGGACTTTCCAAATAAAAATTGTAACAATGTCTATTGTTATACAGGAAACTGTGTTGTGCTGTCAGTATGTGCAAAGAACGTCTTTGAAAACAGCTGCACTTTTTTTCACAAGCAGATTTAGGAGCAAATGATGCTCCTCAAAATGTTTTCATTGCTTTAAGATTCAGGTTGAATATTGAATTTTGAAGATCTAATCAAGATTTAAAGGGGGTCTTGGTTAATCATGCAGCTCTATGCATATACAAGCAGAGGATTCAAGCTCAATAAGTGTACATGCACTGCATGTTGTTCTTATGGAAAACTTCATGGGTAATATCTCTACAAAAATCTTGCATTAACTGTTTAGTAATTACAGCCATTTGTACACACAGTTCTCCATTTTCAGTGGCTCCAAAGTAATTGGCCGTCCGAGGCCTGTTCCCTCGATTCAGGGCAAATTAAGCAGATAAAAGATTTTAAAATTCCAAGTGCTGAACTTGATTTGGTAGCTGTTCACTAGAACTGTCAATATGACGTACAAAGCTGTTAATGCATGTGAAGGAGGTCATCACCAGGCTGAAAGGCTAAAACAAATCTACCAGATAGAGACAAAATCAACAATCTAGTGCATTCTCTAAAGGAAAGAAAGATAGCGCCAGCCAGCTCAGAAACACCAAGTGGCCTGAAAAACCACAGAAGATTACAGATTTATTTCCATGACTACGAACAGCAATCTTACAACATCTAACCCAGTGATGGCATAGTTACCTTGAAAAAGTAGTCCGACTACTGATTACGGATTACTCCTTTAAAAAGTAACTTAGTTACTTTACTGATTACTTAATTTTAGAAGTAAGTAAGTTAGATTAAAAGTAACTTTATTAGTTACTTTCAACAGCTGCCGGTGTTGTGCCAAAAAGTGATCGATGACTATGAAAAAAAAAAAAAAACATGCACAGCTCATGATCCGCAGCGTACCACATCATATGTCAAGCATGGTGAAAGAAATGTTATTGTGTGGGTACGTCTGCCAGTGAAACTGGGTCACTAATGTTTATTGACGTGACTGCTGATAGAAGTAGCAGGATGAATGGTTAAGTACAGGTTAAGTACAGGGCTATACTCACTGCTCAGATTCACACAAATGCTGCAAAACTAATCCCACAGTGGTTGACAGTGCAAACGGATATGGATGCAAAGCAACTCAAGAGTTTCTCGAGGCAAGTAAATGGGAGATTCTGCAATGGCCAAGTCAGACACCTGATCTCAACCCAATACGGCATGCTTTTCAGGTGTTAAGTCCAAAACTGAAGGCAGAGACACCCACAAACAAGTAGCAACTGAAGGTGACTGCAGTACAGGTCTGGCAGACCATCTCACAAGAGGAAACGCAGCATTTGGCGATGTCTATGAGTTCTAGACTTCAAAATTGATTGTGTGATTTAAAATCCAGTGTATAGGTGCATAAAGGCCCAATTACAAAACTTCTGTCCTCGTCCAAATTGTATCTGCTTAAAATTACGTTACCTTTCTAAAATAAAAATAGACTTTGGAGGTTAATATGTTTTTATGGGATGTTTTGCAGCTGTACCAGATTTAAATAGTGTTTGCTAGTTTGCACTACAATAACACACACAGGACGGGACAAACATACAGAATTCACTAAAACGTAACAGAATATATTTAGAGCCTTAGCTTAATCCCTGAGCAAAGTCATTGTTACATGTAACAGTGTAACTACATGCATAGTACTACCATGAATGCAATAAGGAAGATATTGAAACCCCATTGTCAGAGTCACTAAATTCTATTTACATGAATCTGCTGTACAGATTAGAGACTTCTTAGTACATTTCTCAAACAATTCGCTTCTAGGTATTCTTGTGTTTGCAGTGAACTGACCCTGTCCGCAAATCCTATTAAAGCTATTCATCACTCTGTAACCATACTTTGAATCAGATGCTTTTGGTGTACGTATGACCAATTTTGGATATGCTGTAGCTTAAGAGGAAGGGGTGGTTGTTGGATGTGTGTCACAGAACATGACAAATTCCCTCCCACTTGCAGCCAGGCTATTTAAATGGGAGGGAACACAGGAGGGATCAGAGCTGGAACACCAGAACAGCCATCAGTGTGAGCTCGAGCAGTTACACAGCGCAGGTGCATATCAGAAGACACAGAGAATCTTCACTGGAATAAAAGGTAAACACATCTCTTTGCAAAGCTTTTTAGACTTCGCTCAATCAGCTGTTTTAGATACATTTATGATTGCAAACAACGTAATTTTTTAGATATGAAGCCATTTGATGTCAAACATAGTGCATAAAATTATTTTCTCATGTATTTATCAAGCTGACATTGTGTCCTAGGAATATCTAGAAATTCAGTGTTTGAACTGCACACACTGCAATTATAATAATAATAATAATAATAATAATGTGATATAATGGTGTGCACAGGCTTTACTGTTAATCAGCTAACAAACGCTGATATTATGCTTGTTGTACTGATAGATTATGTTTCAAGTCTGCACACGATGGGCACCCTCTATCTCAAGAGTGCAGCTTTTCATCTGTAATTAATGTAAACATTAAATTTTAAAAACTGTGTCTGTGTAAAACGTGACAGCTGGCACGCTGATGAAATTTCAAAAGACTGTGAGATGTTTTCCTTGTGTTTGTATATTGAATATTGAACTAGTTTGGGACACGGGAACCCCTTTTCACTCTTCGCATAAAAACCCAGACCCAAAAGGCACATGGTTTCATAACAGTCACACTTGTCTCTGTCATGTGTTGAATGATAAACACCATATAAGGGGACAACCAGTTTACTTCCACTCACCCATAATTTTTTGTGTTCCTTTTCTGTAAATTCTCAGATAAAAATACCGCAAAAAACCAGAACCAAAACCAGGCGTGAAGATGAACCTCTTTGTCATTGTCGCCATCCTCGCAGCGGTCGGCGTGGACGTGGTAAGCAACATTTAGAGCTTGTGGTTAAAGAGCTATTCTGATGGGGGTCAGAAGGTTTTTAATTTCACTGTATGACTGAGTTTCTCTCTGCTCCTTTCAGGTTTTTTCATGGCGATTGTCAAAAGTGGCAGGAAGTAAGTCAGGGCTGTATGTTCAGGCAATATTCTTAAGGTTCATTGTTTATAACAGGATGCATTAAATGTTCACACCCCTTTTTGCATTGTGATCTGTAGCAAAGTGTCTGTCTGGAGATGGGCGCAATTATAGAGGACATGTTCACAAGTCATCCTCTGGCCGCTCATGTCTCTACTGGGACAGGGTTAAACTCACTCACTGGGGAGATGCAAATGGACTTGGAAGCCATAATAATTGCAGGTATACTTTAAGTCACCAGTCTGATGTTTTTATACTGCAAGTCAGACAGTGAGTAATGTTTAATATTATTGTACTTCACAATTAGGAATCCTAACGGTGGCATAATGCCATGGTGCTATGTCAAAAAAGGAAGGAGGGCTGTGAAAGAATTCTGCAATATTCCCAAATGTAAGACTGATATTGGGGACTTATATGTATTTATTTACAATATGATAATGAAGACTCATTTGGATTTTTCTAATTCTGTCTGTTTTCTATTCTAATAAAGGCCCTACACCAGCACCATCACCTGCATCTGTGGAAACAGGTAATTTTTCTATTTAAATTCAGTTTTTTCCTCAACAATACGGTGTGATTCCTTTCATTAGGACTCACTGACTCATCCCGTGTGTCCCACCAGAGCAAACGTGTGGAGAGACATCTGAGAGGAGGCTGCATAAAATTGTGGGTGGCTCCTTTACGCCTATAGAGTCGCACCCATGGGTTGCAGCCATCTTTCACAAGCGCTATGGCTTCTTTTGCGGTGGCACTCTCATTTCACCATGCTGGGTTCTCACTGCAGCTCACTGCTTCTCTGACGGGTGAGAAAACACAACACCGTGTAATTTCCTCCACTGCAGTCATTACACTGTAATGGCAAGATTACTCATACTGGTATATAACGTGTTTACACACGTATGTGTTTGGTTTTTGTTCAGTGGGAATACCAGACTCACACATCTGTCCATACACCTGGGAAAGAGTGCCCTCAATGAAACAGATGCCAGTAGTGAGCAGAGGTTTACTGTGGAAAAACTCATCATGCATGAAAAATATGATGATGGTAGCTTCAACAACGACATAGGTGAGCACAAACGCTGTTGTGACTAAACTGTCTATATGTACACGTATAAGGAGGTACTGTGTACTCAGTGCTTATATGTGTGTTTATCTCTAAATTTCAGCTCTGATTAAACTCAAAGGCAAAAACGGAGGATGTGCAGTCAAATCAGCTTCCGTACGCATAGCTTGCCTTCCTCCGTTGCACACTAAGCTGCCTGCAGGATTTACATGCAGCATCGCAGGATTTGGGAAGGAGAGGTTAAGTAAGTACTGCAGGACCTCCTACCATTAGAATCATTGCTGCTCTCTCAACCATTTTCCAAGTCTTACATTTGACACTGTGTTGCAGGCGCATTCCAGTTCTCACAGTACCTGAAACAGGCTGAGGTCAGACTGATGTCCAACGCTGAATGTAACAAAGAATTGCACTATGGAAATCGCATCACTGATAACATGTTCTGTGCTGCGAGCCCCGACTGGAGCACTGACGCCTGCAAGGTGAGCCCAGTGTACGGCCTGGGAAAGAAGACTTCTGGGTTACAAAGTGTCTAAATGTGTCCACAAAAACAGAAGTGATTTAGAAGAAGTTGTGACATATTTGACAGCTTTAAAGAGGATCTGAAGAATATTTCTTCCTCTTCTTGAAGAACATTGAACCTTGAAAAGTGCTGAATGGCCTAAAGTCAGAATCATTACCTCAATGTTTAAATTTATTGTCATAAATAAGCCTCAAGAAAAGTCACCCTTTGCAAGTCAGGAGTTTTTAGTCTTTCAAAATTGTTGTAGCACCTTCTGCGTATTTTTTTTTTAACAGTTTTCACATGAACATTTTTTTTTGTCAGGAAAGAGGCATGTCTTGGATGATACTGAATCGGAATACAAAATAATGATAAACCTGGAAGCTTTATTTACCACCTGCTTGTTCTGCTCTCTTTCCGCAGGGGGACTCTGGTGGTCCGTTGGTGTGTAAAGCATCGGGCCGGATGTTTCTGTTTGGGGTGGTGAGCTGGGGCGAGGGTTGTGCCTTTAAAAATAAACCAGGCGTTTACACAGAGGTCACCAACTACAACAAGTGGATCGCAGAAAACACGGGAATCTCTGAATACACAAACGGACTGATGTATCCCCAGAAATGAAACTGTGACAGAATGTTATTTGTTGCGCACTGAGTGTTTCTTAGAAGAAAATATGGCAGCGGTTTTTTGGGCTTTGTGCGTGTTGCAACTGTTGGTTTTGAGAGCAGCTTGGCAGTTACCGTCATGTACTGTGAAAATACTTTTTGCATCGAAATGATTTAATGTCAAAGTTTAAAAAGTAGGTTGCATTATACGGTTTTATTACTTGTACTTTTTTCATTTATTCTGCATATTTATTGTTGACTTTTAAAAGAAGCAAATAGGAAGCATATTTATGTAAAACATTTTCTATTCATATAGAAGGCTGGCCCTGCTGTTGATGAAATCTTTTTATTAAATGCTTATTTATCCTCAAACCTCAGATGTTTCTGTCTCTTTTTTCCCCCACCCCAGGGTAACAGGTATAAAAATGTGCAAAGCCACTTGTTTTCTTACTCTAGATAATATGAAATAACACCTGTGCTAACTGAATTACTGCTTTCATTAATACATAAATGAAGAATTCCAGCTGAGCAGCTGAATCAGGCTGTGTGAGTCAAAGTGTCACAAAGTCAAGTGAAACTCCAGCCATTCCTGCCTTTCCTGTTCATTTGATTCCCCATGCTCACCTGATCACCTGTTCCCCATTGCCCCCATAGTTACTGTGAATGCTTGCAAAGCATTCACAGTATTGTTGTTGTATTCTTTAATTACTGTGAATGCTGAATTCAGCATTCACAAAAGGTGACTATGTGTGCAGTGATACAAGAGACAGACAGCGCAGGTTCGAATCCAGCGCTACCCTACATTGCGAAGATTTTTTATTTAGTTTTCAACTTTAAATCTTTGCATATTCGTTTATACTATATTCATTCTTTCTACAATTTTCTGCACTTTCATTCTCCTTCATGTTTAGGACAATCATTCAGGTTATTTCAGACAATTAAGTTCAATTTGGCTCCTTTGTTGACAATTTAATATTATCTAGTAACATTAATAGAGCGTTTACTTATATAAGACAAAGGTACTTTGATTTTGGGGACAAACCACAAAAATTACTTGCAAGACAATTAAAGAAACTTGAGAGCGATAGAACGATACACAAAATCTGAACAGAAAATGGAAACATCGTAACATCACAAAAAGATATGAATGACAGTTTCATGCACTTTTATGAATCTCTTTATACATCTCATTTTAATGCGGATATAAATGACATGCAAGAATTCCTAGACAAATGTAAACTACCGGCGCTGAATAAGGAGGAGAAAAAGATTCTTAATGCCAAAATTACAAGTGAAGAAATTAATAAATCTATCGGTGTGTTAAAAAACTGCAAGAGCCCAGGCCCAGATGGGCTGGGGAGCGAGTTCTATAAACAACTAAAGGCCAAAATTGTTCCTTATTTACTTATCGACTATTACTGTACTCCCTAAAAAAGGTAAAGACTTGGAGCAGGTGACCTCGTACAGACCGATTTCTTTATTAAACTCTGATCAAAAAATTTCGGCAACAATACTGGCGACACGACTTAGTACAGTCATGAGTAAACTTGTACATTCAGACCAGACGGGCTTCGTTCCAGGGAAAAGCTCCTCCAATAATCTCAGGCGCTTATTCAATGTTATTTATTCTTCTAAGATACAACAGGATTTAATCATACTTAGTTTAGATGCCGAAAAAGCTTTCGATCAAATTGAATGGCCATATCTCTTTGCTGTATTACAGAAGTTTCAGTTGGGACAAGAATTTATATCTTAGATTAAAGTACTATACAAAAACGAAGCAAAAAGTTTTATCCTTTATGTCAAAGTTCACTTTGTGTGAGACCAATGATTGTGATCTGCATCAGTATTGAAATCTGCTGATGCTCATGCAAGTTTTGTGTCATGCCATTTGCTTGAAAATAAATATTTTTGCTTTGGAAAAAGAAGAAAAAAAAAAAGAACTGGTTAAGCATTGGCACCACAAACTTGCTGGGCCCAAAGTTGTAACTAACCAAAATGAGTGCTGGTTATTGGGCACTACCAAAAATGAACTGGTCCCACACTGACTCCAGCACCGCGCTGGTGAAAAAGAAGTGTATGAGAATATTGTAACCGGCCCTGCCTTCCCTACAGAGTGCACCTGTCCACTGCACCAGCTTACCTCTTGCACGTCCTCACGTTTTCCATTTGGAAAACAAGATGG
>JAVDPK010002861.1:56322-92429 GCA_034780415.1 Cichlasoma orientale
GTTACAACACCTGGACACCTGCGGCTTATATTCAGGTGCGGCCTATATATGTAAAAAGTTGTATTTCTTTTAAAATTCAGCTGGTGCGGCTTATATTCAGGTGCGCTCAATAGTCCGGAATTTACGGTAGTATATGGACAAAAGTATTGGGCCACACCTCTTAATCATTGAATTCAAGAGTTTTCAGTCCAATTGCCAAAGAAATTTCACTATAAAATCACACACTCAGCCATGCAGTCTACCTTTACAAACATTTATGAAAGAATGAGTTGTTCCAAAAAGCTCACTGAATTCAAGTGTGGCACTCTAATAGGACGCTACCTTTGCATCAAGTCAGTTTGTGAAATTTCTTTCCTCCTAGATATTCCACAATCAGCTGTAAGTGGTATTATTACAAAGTGGAGGGAACCGCAGCAACTCAGCCACACAGTGGCAGACCATGTATGGTTACAGAGCAGGGTCACAGAGTGCTGAGGTGGAGAGTGGGTGAAAGTCAAAAAACCCTCTGCTGAGTTCCAAACCTCCTCTGGCATTAACATCAGCACCAAAACTGTATGCCTGGAGCTTCATGGCGTAGGTTTGAGCTCCTGTAGGTTTAATACATAGGTAATCTAGTACTTTTGTCCCTGTAGTGCATACTGAAGTGGATGTAACCACCGTGACATCACTCGCTGGTTTTTGGACCGCTGTTTTGAAACTTGTCCATTTCATTCTTAAGTGATGAAAGCATCTGTTTTTTGAAATTGGTCACTACTATTTACCAGAGTGGCCTTTTGTAGCTTAAATGAGCATTTCCTATTTAGTTGAATATATTTGCCTGTATGACCGTAATCATAAATACTCATATTTCTTTCTTCAGCTATAAAAATCTTTGTCGCAACAAAGAGCAGTCGAGGCGCCGGCATTGAGGAGGCAGAGAGGAACCGAAGGTTCACGTTTGAAAAGATGAGCGCTGAAATTAACGAGATCATAAGAGTCCTGCAGCTCACCACGTGGGATGAAGACGCCTGGGCCAATAAGGTATGACCTGTATTGGGTTTGAAGACTCTAATTTTCTTCATTTTATCCCTCAAACCTCAAAAGAAAACTTACAAAAAAATCCCCAAATACCAAAATCAGGTTTTGCTGGAGTGCCTGCTTGCATACATACGGCCTCACTGAGCTGCATTTCTTAATAAAAAAATAAAAAAAGAATTCGCTCTTCACTTTCTGTCGCCACTTTTCTTTTTGCTCGCTAGTATAACTCCTGGTTTTTCTTTTTTTTCCTTTCCTTTCTGTACCTTCCTCCTCCATTCTTTTCCTCCCTGTAGAAGGTAAGCCTGTTTCTCTCCCCATCAGCAGTTTCAAGCATGCAAGCGTGTATGTGTGCGTGAGCGATAAGGAGACACAGTATGTCCCCATGCTTACATTATTATTATTATCTGTCATGCCGGTATTTGACAGTAGGTGTTTTGTGTGTCAGTCCACTGACTGTTGGCTGATGTGTGATGTACGGTACACATACTTCATCACTTTATTGTTATATGTGAATCTGTTTGTCTCCAGGCGCCCATTTGAGTCAAAGGGCCTGAAACAGATAAACGTTTTTCAGCTTGATTATTTCTTTTCTACCGATAAGTTCGACCTGTCTTCAATCATGGTATTTTCTCTCATGCGCTGCTCATGTTTACTCTACTAGATCTGCCATTGTAGCACAATAAGACTGTTTTTGGCTGCATATACATGCTTGGAAAGAGTATTTTTGGGGCATCGGTTAGAAATTGTGCATTGAGATCATTTTAGGCCAAGTTAAGCTCTGTTTCACTCTTCTAACCTGTAACTCTGCATGTTTCTCTGCATACAGCTTCCACTGATAACGATCTCTCTGTTTGTGCGTGTACTGCTGTGTATGAGCTGTGATAAGCACTTACTGTCAGTTTGCGAGGGAAACCGCTGGCACACGATGGCTGCCGTCCTCTCTGGTCATGAATTATAGAAATGAGCTGGTTGGTGTCCAGACGCATCCATAATAGATGGGCTGTATTGAACGGTTCCGCTTAAGTGGTTCATTCTTCTCTGAGCTGGAAAAAAACATTTTTGTCCCTTCCTGGTTGAAGCGCTGAAAGAGCCTGAGACGTTTTAGCTGAAGTCAGTCAAATGTCTTGTTTTCAGGAATTATTTTTAGCAATACATAATTAAAAAAGGGGGTGATCTTTCTGCAAAATGTAGACCACATTTTACAACATGTAGGCTTGTGTTGCAAATGATGGCAAATTTAATCATTTACTACTTAATTGATTAATATTAATATGAGCAATTTTGGGTTGTCTGTGCCCACATTTAAGACAGCAGAGCCTGCAGGCCACCATCCATTTTTTCCTGGATAAATCATACAAAATGTAAGTTTTACATGAGCCAATTTTAGAAATATAAATTTCTGTGTTGAACTTGCTCACGAGAACCAAACAACCACTTAAAGCCTCACAGTTAGAATATTCTCCTAAACAAAAATTAGAAAGGTACACTCCTGGTGATATTGTTCCTGATTACAGTGAACACAGGCTCTGAAGTTTATTTTGTTAGTCGTATTCACCATCCTGAACCTTTAAATACTGCCAACAGATTTAGATGTGCCCAGGTTTTAGCAAAGATATGAGTTATGTCATCAAACCATCAGTAAAACTGTAACTGTTTATAAAAAGAATTCACAGATTCTTTTTTTCTGTAATTGAAAGTGATATATTTTTATTTAATACCAACTGCTGTTATGACAAAGCTAAATAAAAACTGTCTTTTCTCTTTACTTCAGGATATGGAGGCCCTGAAGAGATCCCTGGCTTTGATTGAGTCAAAGATGGCACAAGCTAAAAATTGGCTCAAAGACCCTCACGGACAGCCAGGTGGCTGTTTATTTGTTTCTTATCCGTTGTGCCTTCAGCTGAAACACCCAATCAAACATGAATCTCATGCTGTGGCGTGCTGTTGTTTCCAGGTGACGCCGGTGAGGTGGCCCTCCGTGTAATACTCGATGAAGCTGGTAAGGTGGGCGAGCTGTGTGCTGGGAAGGAGAGGAAAGACATACTGGCAACCACTAAGGCTCTGGGACAAATGACGGACCAGGTCACAGAGCTTCGAGCCCGGTATGGCTTTTCTGCAGGAGCGTATGAGTTAAACAGTTTTCCATCCTCTTTCCTTTATGTGTTTGAATCATGTATTTTGTTGTCAAGCCTCGGCTGAGTGTGTTCGCTGATTCTAACAGAGGCCAAGGCCCGACCCCGGGGTGTGTGCAGCGTGCCGGCCAGAGCTCACAGGGCTTAGACTTGTTATTTGGCAAAGTGGACAGTGCTGCTCGCAGACTGGAGGCTCTAATCAATGCCAAGCAGGCCATTGCCAGGAGGCTGGATGCTGCACAGGTCAGATACAGCAGCAATAATATCAGAATGAGCAATGCTAACCAGTGAACTGCTTTTATTCCATTAAATTTGACTATGTGTTTCAGTTAGTACTTCCATCAGATTTATCACTGTGTAAAAAGAAAGTGTCAAATGAGGGTTTGATAAGTAATCCAGAGATCCCATAGGGTAAAATCTCCACTATTGAATGCCTGCTTCTCATCCTAGAAGCTCTTATGTGGGACATGTGTGTAAAGATGTATACTTATTTCATATGTCATACTGCATCTGCGTGTTCAGGCATGGCTGGCTGATCCTCATGCCGGTCCTGAGGGCGAGGAGAACATCAGAGCGCTCCTAGCAGAGGCCAAACGCATCGCCGATCTATGTGAAGACCCCAAAGAGAGGGATGACATCCTGCGTTCCATAAGTGAGATTGCAGGACTCACCGCCAGGCTCGTGGAGCTGCGCAGACAGTATGCTTTCCCCTCCCGTGACTCACGCCTGATGACACATCCATTGTGAAATCTATATGTAATACTTAGACACTCTATTTATAGGCTCAAATAGGCATATTTTACCCATCTGGAAAATATGCTGTTGCCTATCAACGTTGGGCATCAGTCCTGCAATAAGGTTTTAAACTGTTTGAACATGGTGCCATGGGGTCATGGTGTTTATTTGGAGGAGTAAAACTGGGTATGATTTAAAGGGAAATGAACTTAACAATAGAATCCAATGGTTGAAATGAATCTGTAGTTAGTTGAGTGATGGCTAGATGAGTTAGCTGTTAGGGATTTATTATCTTTAATGAATTTCCGGTGCATTTATCAGCCATAAAGAGGAAATAAATTAATTTTCAATCTCTGACCAAATGACATAGTCGTAGCTCCAATCCATGCTGATCTGATCTTTAAGAGTAAAAAGGTAGAAAATGTGGCTTTGCTAGGATTTGTTTAACTGGAACAGATAGTACTTTACAATATGTGCCTTAGCAGAGATATAGCATCCCTGTATAACAGTATCCTGTAAAAACTGTCTGTACAAGGTCAGAAAAAGAAATTCCACATTAACCATTAATAGAATTTTTTTCTCTTTATTTCTACTGCATTACTTACCCCATCTATTACTTATATTAAAAAAAAAAAGTAATATTGGCCTTGAAACGTGATATTTCTCTTTTTCGGTGGCATCTAACGAGGGTGTACTGAGACTTTAATTCGTGGCTTTGAAGTCATCTCTTTCGGCTTGTTACTGTCTCAGGGGTAAAGGTGACAGTCCGGAGGCCCGTGCACTGGCAAAGCAGATTGGGGCTGCGCTGCTGACCCTGCAGTCTAAAACCAACCGCGCTGTAGCCAACATGAGGCCGGCCAAGCCTGCTGTAACCTTGGAGGGCAAGATGGAGCAGGCTCTCCGTTGGGTGAACAACCCCGGAGTGGACGACAGAGGTGTAGGTAAGCAGTGTTGGATGACAGCTCTAGGGAGGGATGATGCAGTAGTTTGTCTCAAAAATAAACACTCTGACCTTCCAACGTATTTTGTGCGTCTCTGTGGGTGATGGACGGATTGTGAAAGCAGCCACACAGCACCCGACTATTGCTATAAGGGGATGTTAGGTGTTTTTGGGTCAGTGAGGTAACTGTAAAATGTCTCAGACAGGAAACGTCATTTCTGTGCCACAGAAATTACTGAGCCGTTTCCTTAACTGTCCACAATGATGCATTTCGTGCATGAATCACTGAATGACTAACTTGACTTGTTTAGTCATTCAGGAACTCTTGTATTGTTATGATGGCTTTCTTATTCTGTCTTTGTCATTTGATTGCTTCCTATTTTGTCCCATGCTTCCACATGGGAGCAGAGTGTGAGAGGCTGCAGTGGAACACAGGTATCTGCAAAGCTTTCTTAGAGGACATAGCCAAACATATCATTATTAATAACGTCCTAGAAAGTAATTAAGGTCGGCATTTACTACAAAATATAGCATCCTCCTCTCTGTTACAAGAATGACATATGAATCACAATCACCTCTCACGCTTAGTAACTGATGTATCTAGAGCGTGACTTCTGCCCTGTGCTACTCTCTAGGTCAGGCAGCAATCAGAGGAATGGTTGGGGAAGGGAGAAGGCTGGCAGGAGGCCTGTTAGGCCCATATCGTCAGGATATGATAGGGCGCTGCGACCGAACAGAGGCTCTGATGACATCCTTGGCAGACATGGCTGGCAAGGGAGAGGCCGAGGCTCCTCATGCGCGAGCTACAGCTGCACAGCTCCAGGACACCCTCAAGGTATCTCACAAACATCCACATTTAGTCTATAAATAAATGAATGCTAAAACTCAGCCTCCCCTGCCATTCATTATATTATAAACTTAAGATCACCAAGTTTCCAAATACACAAAATGAAAACACATAATGGCTAGAATATTGATGTTTGATTGAAAGGTGCAGACATGGGGACTGACGATGCATAGTGTAAGAATTAGCAATGCTGATTTTATTGAAAGCGTTGGTGCAGAGCTCCACCTTGTGGATTTACACAACAGTCTCTTCTTCAACCAGGACCTGAGGCAGCGCATGCAGGAGGTGATGACCCAGGAGGTGTCTGACGTTTTCAGCGACACCACCACCCCTATCAAACTGCTGGCTGTGGCTGCAACCGCTCCTCCTGATGCACCGAACAGAGAGGAGGTCAGTAATGTGCAAAACATGGTTCCATTAATCCATCCCATTCACCTGTTTCCACTAATAGCACACCATGGTTCGGCTGTACAGTGTGGGAGGTTGATTATGTCTGTGCTTTGACCAAAGTGCCGCTAATGTGTGTCAAAGGTTTTCGAAGAGCGTGCAGGGAACTTTGAGACCCACACGGGTCGGCTGGGGGCAACCGCAGAGAAGGCTGCTGCTGTGGGAACAGCCAATAAGACTACAGTAGAGGGAATACATGCTGCTGTGAAACATGCCAGGGAGCTCACACCACAGGTGCTTCTGTTTGATTTGGTTGCTCGTGATTTGCATGATACAGCGGTGAAATATGTAGGTGTTATACACAATTTGAGCGTGACCTGTTTTTTATAATGTCCAGGTGACTTCTGCTGCTCGGATCTTGTTGAAGAATCCTGGGAACAAAGCGGCGTATGAGCACTTTGACACCATGAAAAACCAGTGGATCGACAATGTGGAGAGACTCACCGGTGTGGATTTTCTCAGCATTTCTCACGTTACCTTAAATTTACCTTTGAAGTAGTTGCTGTGTTGCGTTGCCTTGCTGCACATGTGACAGGATTTACAAAGGCGTGCTTATCTGTGTGCTTTCCTAGGTCTCGTGGATGAAGCTATCGACACCAAATCTCTGTTAGATGCTTCTGAGGAGGCAATAAAGAAAGACATCGACAAGTGCAGAGTTGCCATGGCGAATGTTCAGCCCCAAATGCTTGTTGCCGGGGCAACAAGCATAGCAAGGAGAGCCAATCGGGTCCTGCTGGTGGCTAAGAGGGAAGTTGAGAACTCTGAAGACCCACGATTCAGAGACACAGTGAAACACGCCTCAGACATCCTCTCGCACACCATCTCACCTATGGTGATGGATGCCAAGGCGGTGGCAGGGAACATACAAGATAAAGGTATAGGATAAACGCATGTTTAAAATAATGTATGATGAAAAATGACACAGATTTATTTACCTTCTTTTCTCTGCTTGTTCCACAGCTCTGCAGAAAGCCTACTTGGACTCATGTCTGAGGATCCTGGCTGCAGTCGGAAAAGTTAGAGAAGCCTTCCAGCCTCAGGAGCCGGACTTCCCCCCGCCACCTCCTGACCTGGATCAGCTCCATGTAAGCACATTCAAATCACACATAACACACTTTATTTCCACTGTAAACCATTAAACCGTGAACAGGGCCTTCACAATTCTGAAGTACTGTGAAGGAATAACCTGTATTAATTATTATAAACTACATGCGTCCGTATTTCCAGGTAAGTGATGAGCAGGCACCACCCAAACCTCCTTTGCCAGAGGGGGAAGTGCCTCCGCCTCGGCCCCCTCCTCCAGAGGAAAAGGATGAGGAGTTCCCCGAGCAGAAAGCTGGAGAGGTGCTCAGCGAGCCCATGATGGTGGCAGCCAGGCAGCTGCACGATGAGGCGCGCAAGTGGTCAAGCAAGGTCAGTTCACACGAACACACAGAAATGTACAGTTTGCATATTTAGCCAAACATCGGTGTATAATTTTAAAATCATGATGCCTGATGTGTAACGATACATAAGCCAAACACTGTTTCTGTTTCTGTTATCCAGCTACGATCAAAGGACATAGTCTTATTTTTTGTTATTGCTCTGCTGCTATAAGGCAGTCGTCTAAAGAAAAAAGCGTTGTATGTGGATTTCTGAAATTCCTGAAATGATGTCGATCCTGAAATATGGAAATCAGTCGCTTGATTCCAATTTCAGAGGGAAACTGGAAACTGTCATCTGTTTAAAGTGTCAGCATGTGAGGTTGTTTATGGTGTACACATGCACACTTAACATGCACAAAGTGAACACGAGATAAAGTGTCATATGCAGTGATAAACCAACCCTCAAATCTACACTCTAGACGCACACTCCATTCACAGCGGACATTATCTACTTCCTCTTTCCTCTTATCTCTGTTGCTGTCAGTGTTCTATGTTTGTGTGCGTGTGTGTGTGTGTGTGTGTGTAAGAAGTGTACATATGAACAACTAATCCCTATAAATAACCAGGAATAATGCCCTCTCGCTATCTTTGTGGAGCTGATAACCATTTTCCACTTAATAGTGCAGCTAGCAGTTTTTCCACAGATGTTTTGTGTGTCTTTAAAAACTATCTACAACCATCCAAACACCTCTGGTTCTGGGTCACACTCAGTTTGCCAGCGCAGCACTAGACCTTGTTTGATTATGCAAATAGGTTATAAACTCTCAACTCAGCCACTGCCTCAGTGTAAGGCACATCCTCCATCTGCTGCCTTCCCAAACCAGCTCCTCTTTTCTTTTTTTCCCCATCTAAATGTTCTGTGCCAATGTGTGTGGTTTCACCTCCCCTGTCCCTGCACCTTCACCTTGCTTGAAAATGCTCCTCCCTCCTCCTGTAAATCTCCTGTCCTTTATTCTTCCACCCAGTGCTTCTCATACTATACTAAATGCCTCCTTCTCCCATGCTTCCTTCCCTCCTGCCATCCCTGGCTTTCTACTCCCCCTTCTTCTCCACATTCCTCCTTTTTTTTCCTCCTCCTCCCACCCCTTTTGCCTCCCCCCCTTTCCTTCCCATCCCCATCAATCCACCATCCACCACCAACAAACCCCCACCTGCCCGGCCCAGCCTGAGGATGAGGAGGCAGTAGAGGAGAGGGAGGTAGATGATGACGATGAGTTTACTGATGGTGAGGATGACTATGAGCCAGAACTGCTGATGATGCCATCCAACCAGCCTGTCAATCAACCCATTCTGGCAGCTGCCCAGTCTCTCCACCAGGAGGCGCGCAAGTGGTCCAGCAAGGTCTGCGCACATACATGCACATGAGCGCACACACACAACCAGAAGTGGGTCAAACAGTATGTGTAAAAGGCTCTCAGTGTTTTAGGTACTGTTTGATACCCACACGCACACGTGCACGTCCACCCACGCATGCAAAAAGGTAAATGCACGACACAAGAAAAGCCCTGCGGGACGAGAAACACCCGCCGGGGCTGTCTGAACAATGAGCTCTGCATCTGCCACTACGAATGGAAACCTCCAAACAGCTGCAGCTGCTGTTTTACTCTTGCTGCATTATTTTCAGACATGGTTGCACACACAGCAATGCTGATGCAATGCTGGATAAAAGGTCAAGGACTGTGGGAATGTCAAGTTTGATTGTTGCACCACGTGGATAAACTGGTACTGGCTCACAAGTCCTTCCATTATGTTCGTGATTAGGTAAAGTGGTTCAAAGGAGGAGCCAGATGCTCTGTCTTGCTGTTGCCACTGTTGTCAGACTTTTGTTGTCTGGCCAACCTGCAAAGCCAAGGATGACAGTTTCCCAAAGACTTCTGGGTGATGTAGCCATGACATTAGACTGCCTGCTTAAACACTCTGGTCACCTGCTTCTGCTTTTTAGCCGCTAGAACTAATCACTTCAACATCACCTCATGGGTACTAACCTCACGCTGACTCTGATGTCACAGAGAAGGAGTAAACCTTGACTAAAAAGCTAATAAAATATGTAATAGCTTTTTCACTGAGGGTTGAAGAATATGTGGAAACTTGCACTGACTCTGCATGCACCCTTCTGCTAAACATTAAATGTTTTTTCTCCCACAGCTGTCAGTGCTTCCTCCTTTACCTCTTTCCCATTCTTCAACAGGGTAATGACATCATAGCTGCAGCCAAGCGGATGGCTCTGCTGATGGCAGAAATGTCTCGGCTGGTGCGTGGCGGAAGCGGGAACAAACGAGCACTGATTCAGTGCGCTAAGGACATCGCCAAGGCCTCAGATGAGGTGACGAGACTGGCAAAAGAAGTGGCCAAGCAGTGCACTGACAGACGCATCAGAACAAACCTGCTGCAGGTGAGGACCCACATAGACACAAACACGTAATGAGAACAAAGTGCTTCAACAGAAAACAACTAACATCTCTTTCCTCCTTCCAAAGGTCTGCGAACGAATCCCTACCATCAGCACTCAGCTGAAGATCCTCTCAACTGTCAAAGCCACCATGCTGGGACGGACAAACATTAGCGAAGAGGAGTCAGAGCAGGTGAGCACACAGCAAAGCGCATACAGTTGTGGTCAGAAGTTTGCTCATCGTGAGCATGAATATCATGGTAATTTTGAGCTTTTAATATTTTCTTTGAACTGTTTTTCCAGGGTGGAATGATTGTACAGAATGCATCTTTAATGACTTTAAAAAACAAAAACTGGATGCACAAGTTTGAATTTGTTTTGGGGTTTTCTCTAAACTACACAGGGTCAAGATTATACATACAGGTTCAAATATACATACACCCCCACTAATATTTGGTTAAATGTCCCTTAGCAAGTTGCACCTCAACCAGATGCTTTTGGTAGCCATCAGCAAGCGTCTGGCATAATTCTGGCATAAATTTGACCACTCTTCTAGATAGAATTGGTGGAGTTCATTTAAATGGGCTGGTTTCCTGCCACAGACCCAGATTTTAAGCGTAGTCCACAAATTTTCAAAGGGTTGAGGTTGGGGCTTTGGGGAAGCCAGTCCAGAAGCGTAATGTTAACCTGCTTTATCCATTCCAAAACCAGTTTTCATGTGTGTTTGGGGTCTTTGCCCTGTCGGAGCACCCAGATGTGTCCAAGTTTCAGCTGTTTAGCTGTTGATCTGAGGAGGAGGTGAAGAATTTGGAGGTAATCCTTTCATTATTCCATCCACTTTGTGCAATGATGCTACCACCACCATGCTTGACAGATGGTCAAGTGTTCTTAGGTAATAAAAGCCACACCTTTACTTAACATACCTCTTGTCATTGTGGCCAAAGAGCTCAATCTTTGTCTCGTCTGACCATGAAACTTTTATCCAGATGGCATTTGGCTTGTCGAGCTTGAAGCTGTCGATTTTGGAGCAGGAGCGTCAATCTTGGTCGGCACCCTCTCAGTCCACAGTGATGTAAAACTCACGTGAGGCTTGAGCATTGGTGGTTCCTGGGTTGTTCCTGAACATCCTAACCAATTTCCTCTCATTTGAGTGTGACAGTTTGGGTCTTCTTCCAGACCTTGGAAAAGTGGTGACACATCAAAATAACTTGTACTTAGATACAATTGTTTGACCTGATGATCTTGGAATCTGCGGTTGTTTAGAAATGGCACCAAGAGACCTTCACAGCTTGTGTAAATCTACAATTCTTCTTAGATCTTCACTGCACTTATTGGTCAATCCAGTGAGTGCTGTCAAACAAAAGAGAAAGTACCAGCTGTAGTCAATAGTGATCGCTGATGAGAGTTTAATAGGCCTTGGTCGAATATATTTGAGCCTGTATATATACTTATAACCATGTGTGGATTAGAGAAAATTCAAAATAAATTCAAAATTGTGCACCCAGTTCGTGACAGATGTTACAGTTGTTACTTTACTGCTTCCCGTTTCCCTCACCAGGCCACAGAGATGTTGGTCCACAACGCCCAGAATCTGATGCAGTCCGTGAAGGAGACGGTCAGAGAAGCAGAAGCGGCCTCCATCAAGATCCGCACAGATGCGGGTTTCACCCTTCGCTGGGTGCGGAAGACCCCCTGGTACCAATAAGCATACCTGGTCGCTGACATGAATAATTCTCTTTCTTTAAAACTTTGCTTCAATAGCACAAACCTCGAGTAAAGTAGCAATGTGCATATGCATTAAGCGTAAGCATGTGCACTTCAAGAGGAAGCTGCAGGATTTTGAGCCATTCGCCACTGTAGTTTGGGTGTGTGCACCAGGAAGCATCGATGTGGTACCGTGCAGGTTTCATTTATTGGAGTGAGTGGAATCACGCAGGCTTATCGGGGACAGTTTTTTAATATATATTTTTGGTATGTTGTGTTACAAGACTTTATCAGGTATATATTTTTTGCATGAAAATGTTTTCTATTTTCGAAAAAGCAAATTATGACACTAAAATACTCTAGAGAACGTTTACTTTGCATTCAGTTTTTTTCAGTGAGTTTCTTATTGTCTATTGTATATACAATAATTGTTTTATGAAAGTTTTTTTTAGCTTTATTCACTCAGTTTGACACTAAAGTTGGGAGTACTGGGGCGAGCTGAGGAGCTCTCATTTCTTCCTGTTTACTTTTAATAAAGGGTCTTAACTAAAGATCTACAAATTCAGAAGTTCTACGTCATCACTTCAATGATTTTTATACTTGAAGTTAAAGTTCCTCTGATTTAAAAGTGTTATGAATACAAATGATAGAGTTTAAACGCAAATATATGGTTAGAAAAAATATATGTGGTTGTCAATAATGTTTTTTGGAAGGTTGATAGTAAAGCTCAGAGGTTTTCACTTTACAGTGTGTGTGTGACATTACAAAGTCGAGCGTCACTGACATATTTTTAATGTGCGTTTTGAGTTCTTGTATTTAACTTTCACAGTGAACAATGCCAAAGGATTTGTTTTACATTACTGTGAGCTTCTAAACACTCAAAATCCAGGTTAGTACGAACAGTACCGTTCTCTGTAGAGGACCTGGAGTGCTTTATTATTTTTTTTTTTTTAAAGTCTGAATGTTTTACTCTGCTTTGCTTTTTTTTTTTTTTTTAATCTATTTGTAGCGCTGCACTGTACTGCACTCTCTATAACAGTTGAACTGTTTGGAAATTTTAGCAAAGCCAATGATTTAGGTATCATCCTTTATTTTATTTTTTAGATATTTCAGTTTGAGCTCAGTAGTCCCGTGCTGACTGCATAATTTTAAATCATTTTTTTTTCTTTTTAGATGACCCCGGCGGTTTAAGATCAAGAACAATATTTTTACCAAATATCAGGCGAGACTGTCAGTCTAGCGGTCTAGATTTTTTTTTCCTTTGGTGGGGAGGGGGGGTTAACACTAAAATATATTTTAAATTAGTTTTTCTATCCAGGATTAAATGATTAAAAATTACACTATTATTACATCACTGCATGAAGCCAGATCAGCAAATGCATATTTATATTTCCTTTAACAGTGGAGAATGTTAACTGTATCTTTTGGGCCTACTGAGCACGTAGCAGCACTGACTATTCACTGAGTGACACAATGTAGATCTGTGTGTGTACCTGATGTGTTCATTCACACCCTGAATGTATTCTGATAGCTTCTAGCCCTGCCAACACATCTGCTGTGCCTTGGAAGAATAAAAGACTACAATGATGACTGGACTTGGCCTCTTCACTCACCTTCTTACTGCTACATAACCTGAATGAGTGTCCTGCAAGAACTGGATACGAACTGGTATTCAACTACTCTGCGTACACATTACGTTAATGCGCTGAGATTACAGAAGCTTAGCAAGGCTTTCAGGTAAACATTTTCTATCATTAGCAGCTGAACAGGTATACCTAATAAAGTGTCCAGTAAATTTACAGCCAAAAGACAGAACCCACAGGTGAGCTCAGCAACACAGGAAGTCCTGGATGTCCACTGAAGGCAAACTGAATGATTGTAGGATCCTTTTCATGGTGGAGAAAAACCTCTTCAAAACCGTGTTGCTGTCCAAATATTTCAGGGACCATTTGTAAAAAACAAAAAAAAAAAAAAAAAACACAAACAAAAAACCTACGCAGAATTCATTTTGAAGTTTTTATAAGACATCTTATAAACTGAAATACAGATTCAACTTCATACAAGAGCTTTAAGTTGTATTTCCCACATTTGATTGTGCAAACGCTGTGCTGAGTAAAGAAGCTGCGTTCGAGGTTATTTGAGGATCTTGTAGACTTCAGACAGAACTGTTCCCAATAGACTGTCTGAATCCTGTAGGTAGCTGCGCATTGTGCCCAAGTCAAATGATGATCAAAGTAATATCACCACACTTAAATATAGGCTATATTTTTAAAAATGTCCTCTGGAATCCAAAACATGAAGTTTTGTGTTATAGTTTGTGCTGTGAGAAGCTTCTGAACCGCCTCTGAAAAGGCCGCATTAGAGAGGGAGTGTGTGCAAAAATACCTGCAGGGCCTGAAGACTCTGCAGCTACTCAGAAAATAGAAAAAGACTTTGATTTCTCAAAAATAAACATCTATATTTATAAAACTGGCTAACTTAATAAGATTTTCAAAGGCAGGCAAGCAACATGCAGGCAATGTCCTTTAGGTGTAGCGGTGTGGTGTAAGGCGCTGAGCTGTAAATGTCCTTTTTCAAACCAAAATATTCCCCTTAGGTAACACTCCAGAGGTGTTGGATAAAAAAATTAAATTAAATAATTTAAAAAAAGAGGAATGATTCATACAATGCAGCACATTCAGACTGGATAGAAACTAATAGCACTTCAATAAGGTCACATCTATTACTAAGGCTTCCCTTTACAGGCCACAAAACCATCAGGTCATACAAATTTAATGCCAAACGTAAAAAAAAAAAAAAAAATGCAGAATTGTTAATAACAATGAGCAGGTGGATATGTAAGGCTTATCGGAGAGCTGAGTCAGTGGTGCGGCAACCTTGCTGCTCTTTGGCACGCTGGATTGCTGACCTTTGACCTGTAACAGTAGTTACTCAGGTCCTCACTTGGAATTTGCCCGCTTTAGTCACATATTTGACGCCTTTAAACGGCTTGTACTTCTCTCCGTACATGTCGAGACGGTTCACTTTAAGACCTGCACAGGGGTGGAGAGCAGCAGAACACAAATCAAGGAAGAGAAACGGTCGGCCTGAACAGACTAACATGCTACAGTTTTAAAACTTAGCTGAGGTCATGCATTGAACATTACCTGATATGGCCAACTGCTGGATCTTCAGGTCAATGTTGAGCGAGGGGTTCTCTTCGGGTTTGGGGACACCTGCCTGCATACTCAGACTGCCTCGCAGGTTAGGAAGCTTCTGGGGGTTAAGCTTACCAATGTCCCAAACCAACACCTACATAAGCAAGCAGAATAGATTATTTTTAATTTTAGTTTTACTGTCTCCAATAGATCCAAAACTGGACCAGGACAGGACTCTCTCAGGCTTGTGCTGATTGGCATGCCATTAAATTCTAATCTCAGATTAATCATAGATCAATTCAGTGCAACTGTATGCAGCTTTGTAGTAAAGTGAAAGACATTCTCTCACTCAGCACAGTCCTACTGTTTTCCTGCTTAGGACAGCCTTGTTGGTGGCAGATTACCTTTGTAGCAAAGTCATAGGTGTAGTTTCCCTGTGTGGCTGTGAGGTTGGCATTAAGCACAGCCTTAGGCATGTGGACAGAGACTTTCAGGTCCTCCACCGTCTTCCCCATCGTCTGCTTGGGTCCAATGGTGATGTCCAGGCGACCGCAAGATCCTGTCTCGAAAAAATTGATGTTCTGCTTCACGTACACGGGAATGGCTACGAGACTGAGGAAGGAAACAAACAGCGCTGAGCACAGTGGTGGATGGCAATTACAGGCAGTAACAAGTGTGGAGCTTTACTGCAGAATAAAAATAATTTGTCACTTGAAACCCATGAAATAAAAAAAACATGGCAAGACTATTATTATTTTAAATCAGCTGTGATCATCCCAGTGCCTAAGAAGAATAACATCACCTGTCTTAACGATCACAGCCCTGCTGCTCTCACTTGAGTTATTATGAAGGGCTTTCATGTCATGTCACGTCACCCAGTGTTCTTAACACCGGCGCTCCACGAGGGCGCGTCTTGTCGCCGCTATTTCTTACTTTCTCCATTCTGACTTGGCACGGTAACACAACCAACCAGGACGAACGCAGCTTGAAAAATTAGTACATCTTCAAGATCATCGGTTACCTTCTGCCTTGCACACCTTCACAGGGTGGCACCAGAATCACGAGGAGCATCATCAGCATCATCACTGACCCCTCCCACCCTGCACATCACCTGTTCAATTTTCTCCCATCAGGCAAAAGATGGAGTACGACCAGCAGAACATGCTTCAGGGATAGTACCTACGCGCAATTCATTTTGCAACACTTGAGCAAATAATGGCTGCACTTACTTCTGAGAGCTGACGTGGTAGGTCATGAGCGTGAAGTTTCCATCCGGTGGAATGAATGACAGGACACGCTCCGACTCCCAGCGCCTAAACCGCACGCACGGGTGGAAACTCACGTCATCAAGAAGACGAGGATTCTGCCATCAAAAACGAGGAAGCGGGACTTAATTTTACAACGACACAAAGCAGACCGCTAAAATCGACTGTATGCAGAAATGACCCCACCATAAAGGACAGGGTCAGGTCAGGCATCCCAGTGAGCTTCACACAGGCTTCAATTGCACCCTGGATCTCCGCGAATACTGTCGTACCTGGAAAACAAGGATGACAAATCCCGACTATAAGACCTTACGGGAAGAAAAGGAACTTCTAACTGCCGTGAATCCACCGCTAAAATAGGTGCTGATCAAATAAGAGGTTGTTTGTACCGGATTTGTCCACAATGGCATCTATTTCTTCTGTCACATCAAAATACGCCTCATTATTGGCATATTTAACACCAGTCCGCCTCCATGGGATGTTAGACAACTGACCCCGTGGCAACGTGTCTCCAACATTACTGCCTCCTGGAAAGCACACAAAACCAAGGCAAAGCCATAAGTGTACACATTAACGCCACAGATTTTTAGAGGTTAGTACAGCTCCAAAGTCAGGATGACCTCTGGTTACCTGTTAGGGTATTGACAACTGATCGCAGGATGTTGGGAGGCCTAATCATCTCCTTGAGGACGTTGGACTCTGTTGCGAGTGGGAATCCGTTGTCTAGCATCTCTTCCAACAGCTCGTAAACTATCACCACGTTTTCACTGATCACACCTTCGGAGCATTCTCCAAAGTAGTCCTGGCAATGAAACCACCTGTTACACTAAGTCTGTGCGTACACAAGCCAGCCAACGTGGGCGACGCACAAGCATATCTGTATGGATGTGCACATTAGAGACAGTGTATATATATAAAATAAAATAAAATAAATCTAACAAATTAAATACGCAGATCCATCCACTGTGGCGACCCGTTATGAATAGGAGAGCAGTGGAAAGCTTTCTTGGAATGCACTGATGGATTGGCCAAATGGGCGTCAGCGTACTGGCAAATAAGATAATGCTTACTGATGGCATTTGTCATGTCACATGAGCTTAGCACTGACTAAAGCAGTTAGCCTGGCTGAAGGATTTCTTTGTTTCTGTGTTACAAAAGGGACAATAAAGAACAACATAAACAAAATGAGCAACGAAACAATGAGTATCAGCCAAACTGATATTTTAAACAATGACTGCTGATGCATTGTTAATACTTTCTCCACTGCTTACCTACACACTCCTCTGCTGGTGTATTGTTCCAAGTTAATCTCATGACTGTTGCACCGTCTGGAAATCCGTGGCCCCCGAGCTTGCAGTAATCATTTGTGTAACCATTTGCAGATTTACTTTCTTGTTGACACAGTTTAAATATACACTGATATGCCTGATTTATGTTTCATGGGGGGTGAGACACGGTAAGACACATTTGTTCCCCGAGTTTGTCAGTAAGGCGGAGTGTCACTCCAAGCACGGTGCTTTTTTAACAGGGCGCATCGGGTTGCCTCGGAGCAGGCAATGTCTTAAAAGCCTAAAGTCATGAAACAAAAGTTCCCGTGTGGAGTAACAACTACAGTTTGACTGCAAGACTGCTTTAAGATGTGCACTGATACACACATGTGGCTTTTTTTAGGCAAGTATGAGGTAAAACCCACATACCTGGCAGCTAATCAGCAGACAAGGTGCAATCAAAAAGTTAAGAGTGCACCTATAAAACCCCAAAATTGAACGCAATTTAAATTCAATGTCAGCTTCCTGTGCAGCGCTACACTGCTCTTCACACTCCTGGTGTGCCTCGGGCAGCCTTTTTCAGTTGCTGCCCCAAAATTGTGGAACAATCTCCCTTTGCACGTCAGGCAGAAAGACTCACTTTCTGTTTTCTCTTAAAGAACTTTTCTTCTCATTGGCTTACTCTGAGACACTGGCTCTTATTTTTGGGGGTTTTTTTTATTGCTTTAACTAAGGTTTTATCTTCTATGTGTTTTTTTAATATGAATTTTAAGCTTGTGTTTACTTGTGTACAGCATTTTGGCCAACAGGGTTGATTTTAAATAAAGCTGAGTTGAGTTAAGTTCCTCTAACTGCATTTTCCAAGACAATCAGCTATGGGGAAGTGAAATCTGATCACTTGAGATGCTTTCTGACGTCTGACACGTGAACCACAATCTGTGTCCAACTACTTTTAGACACAACCAAAAACAGTCCAAACACAATCAAAGACTCCATCTGACTTGGAAAAACACGGCGCTCATACCACACCTGAAACGTGTCTGCCACTCTGTGCAGGAACTCGATGACAAACAGTGGTGGGACCTCAGTCTGGATGACAGACAGGAAAAAGACTTTGTCTCTGTATATGGAGATGAGATAGTGGTGTGGGGTCTGCAGGATAGGGGGCACATTCTCCGGCTCCACTGCTTTCTCCTTCGCCTCAAAGAAGTAATCGCACACACTCCGGCTGATCACACTCTTCCAGTGCTTCTCCAGGAAGATGTCTCCCAAGTTATTAATGAGGAACAGGCTGTGGATCATCTCAGCTGCAACAATGAGGTGATTGTTGTTGTTATTGTTGGTTGTGCTCAGTTATTAAGTAAGTAAGAGTGACAGGAAAGGATAAAATCAGCAGATTTAAATAAAAATGTTTACAGTTATTTGACGTCGCCCACATCAAAACAAAGCGATGTCACTTGTTAACATTAGTCTACAATCTGTCAAACTAACTTTGCCCTCAGGTACAGGTGTCACGTTACCATGAACCGAAAATCTTAAATCCAACAAATAAACCTGACAGTGAGAGACGTAAACAGCCACACGCTAGCTCTAAATATAGACCAGAAATTTTAAAATACAATTATTTGTAAAGTTTTACCTGCTGACTCCACTTCTCTGTGCCAAGATTACTACTTTTGAGCCAAAATGGCAGTACAACTCCCCGAGCAGCTGAGGACACGCCTGCAGATCTACGCGCACGTAAACGCAACGAAGCCGCTACAACAGGAAAGAAAGCATAACGTTAAAGCCTAAATACTACTAGTGAAGTGGTAAAGTGTATACCCTGAGTGGTTTAAATATCGAGCAAACCCAGCGTTAACCCGAACCACACTTTCATAACAAAGTTTCGGATTTTTTTAATCAGGCTACGTTCACGGACAGCTACAACCCGGCGTCGTACGGATGCACCGGGGTTTTATTTCCCTCAGCGCAATCTTACAGGCTTTCGTTCAATTTTCCTTTGCGTTTTTTAACACACAAATGTTATTCCTTGGCAAAGATTTACAGTAAACACTACAAACTAAACGCAAAGTGCCGTATTAAGATTCACTGTTAGCAATGATCTGATAATACTTTATTTAAAAAAAGGGTAAATATCTTTTAAATAGTGTGATGTGCAGGCAAAGTGTTCTCAAATAATATAAAAAATAAAAAAATAGGCAAGCTGATACTTTATGTAAAATTATTTTTCATAAACATTTTATTATTAGGTACTATGTAAGCCCCTTCTGTGCTTACATAGTAACATATTTTAAATCACTATTTGTCAATATTTTAAGCAGACATGTTCTCATGTAAACTTATACTAGGTCTTAGAATGGCTTTTAGGAATGCCCTTCCTATTACACATAGTTATTTGATTCATTATATGTGTAAATATTTGTGTGTGTGTGTGTGTGTGTGTGTGTGAGAGAGAGAGAGAGAGAGGGGGGGGGGATAAATAAATACACTATGGGTAAAATGTTTTAGAACAACCAAATTCTTCCAGTTTTTTTTTATTGCAGTTCAAGCAGTTCAATGTCTCATTGTACTCTGAAATTAGGCCATAGAACAAATACTCAACTCAACTTTATTTATAAAGCACTTTAAAATCAAATGCCATTGGCCAAAGTGCTGTACACAACAAAGAGCAAACAAAGTAATAACACAGACATAACACAAGGAAGCAATAACTAAAACCACAGTTAAGACAGTAAACAAAAAAAAAAACAACATCTCAGACTGAGTTAAAAGCTGAAAAGAAGAAGCAATGTGTTTTAAGAGAGGATTTAAAAGCAGAGAGTGAGTCAGCCTGCCTAATGTGCAAGGGTAGACCGTTCCACAGTTTTGGGGCAGCAACTGAACAAGCGCAGTCACCTCTGAGCTTCCTCTTTGTCATAGGGACAGCCATCAGTGCCAGATCAGCTGACCCAAGTGAACGTGAGGGAATGTACAGGTGGAGCAGATCGGACAGATATGACGGGGTGAGGCTGTGAAGACATTTAAAAACAAATAAAAAGTATTTTAAAATCAATCCTGAAACGAACTGGGAGCCAATGAAGCGATGCCAAGATCGGAGAAATGTTTTCACCCCAGCTAATAGCTGAGCAGCAGCATTTTGTACCATCTGGAGCCGCCGGGCAAGCAGTGTTTGGCTGAGCCCAACATGAAGTGCATTGCAGTAATCTAAACGAGTTGTGATAAAAACATGGATTCAAATCTCATCAAGAGTGTGAACAAAATAAACAAGTTAAAAAAAGAAATAATGGAATACTTTAATAAACCAAAATGCATTCTAAAACTAAACTTCAACCTCATCAAAGATATTCATAGATACAACAGCCAAACACATTTGTGGCGTTCTTTCTACAATGGAAACCAAATATTCTTCAGAAAGTTCTTCCCAACTCTGCTGCAGAAGTTCCCATAAATGTGTGGCACTTGTAGGTTTCTTTGCCTTCATTCTTCTGTCCAGTTCATCCCAAACCAGCTTGATGTGGTTTAAGTTTGGAGACTGTGCTGGCCACTCCATATTTTCAAGCTTATCATCTTGTTCTCTTTTTTCCTAAGGTAGTCCTGGCGTAGCTTGGACTTATGTTTTGGATCATTATCTTCCTGTAGGATGAACCCCTGACCAACTAGGCACATAATGGAGGGTACTGCATGGCGCTGCAGAATGCTGTGGGAGCCATCTTGGTTCAGGGTGCCTCTCACTCTGTACAAGTCACAGACCCTGGATCCAGCAAAAGAGCCCCAGACCATCAGGCTTCCTCCTCCATGTTTGATAATTGATGTCACGCACTGAGAAACCATCTTTCGCCTACTCGGTGGCATACAAAAATCCTGCGTGATGAATGAAAGATTTCATATTTTGATTTATCAGTCCATAACACCTTTTTCCAGTCTTCAGTAGTCCATTGGTGGTGTTTCATGGTCCAGATAAGCCTCCTTTTCTTATTCTGATGCCTTAGCGATGGCAGCAGCTCAACCTACCAAGCCTGCAGCTTGAAGTCTTGTAACAGTGTAAGTAACCAAGAAAAGTTGGGACACCTGTAGGAATTGGTAGCACCAACTTTCAAGGCTTGATCAACCTCCATTCCTGCAGAACATCTTTAAATTTTTCACCCATTTCTTGTTTCCTGAAAAAGGCCTTTTGTATAATTCTGAAATGTACATGTGCTTTTTTTTAACGTCTGGCAGTCCACCACTTACCTTTGTAAGCTATTCACTGGTCTTGAACTGCTTGAATTTCAATAACTGTTCCAAAACATTCGACCAGTAGTGTGTATATATAATAAAAATATAATTTAAATCAAATTTGAAATATAGTGCTGTAAAGGTTTCATAAGATGTTTTCTGCTGGCTGTTTATGTATTATGAATGAATAAATATTGTCACATTTTGATCACCATGGCTTCATTTTTCAGCATAACAATGATCCCAAACACACCGCTCTGTAATTTAAATTTTCTTAAATTTGTGAGTTCCTGTCGGGAATATTTTGCTCCTGCCGCCTCTCTTCACGTTAACTCGCACCGCCCTAACGCGCCGTCATATTTACGGCCTCTGATTGGTGCAGCTTGGCGCAGTCGGGAGGCTGCAGCTGCCTGCGAGTCCTTACCCAGAGAAACAAATCACTGCTGCCCATAGCATGACCGCATTTTCTTACCGGCTAAGGTGATCGCAACGTGCTATACCCAGTTAACATGGCTTCAGAAGAACCCAGGGCAAAGAAACCTAAACTATCAGAGGAGAAGACAGAGCCTCCGCCCAAAGAGACCGCCGCCAAACTAAGGTGACCAAAAGCTAAGAAATAATCTAATAATAGCCTCAGCCTCTAAGTTTAATGCTAATGTGTGCGCATATCAAATCTTACGAAGTTCACAATGTTAACGTCTATGTGTGTGTATGTATGTGTATGTGTGTGTGTGTGTGTGTGTGTAATGTGCATGAAATGGTGAGGTCGGAAACTGATTTGAGATGTTTTGAGACCATTAAAGCGGTTCAGTGGGGAGGAGGTCGCAGCTCCACACAGCTGCTATAATAGTCATTTGATCTTTGATCGAGCGGGCGTACAGCTAACTGTTAGCACATAGAGTCTGCAGCCTGTGGATACAGCTGTGGTAACATAAGTGCATCTAGGTGCAGCAGGTGCTAGGTTGTGGTTTGCGTGCTAACCCATAATTTTAGACCACCACCTTCCCTGGGCTGCAGGAAGCCGTTCTCGGGCTCGTCTTGGAGTCTCCACAGCTGCACAGAAAGTTTGCAAGACCCGTCCTGTACCAGCTCCCAAAACAATGAATTACGGAAACTGTCACGTGGCTGTCAGTGTTGCAATGCTTTGGTGCTTTTTTTCCCCCATTCTTCTTCATCCCGTTTCTCCCTCAAGAAATCTGACGGCTGCTCCTCACTGTATTCACCTCTTCTGCAGCCGGCTTGCTGTCGTATTGTGGCACCTCAGCAGCCCAATCATCAGCACGCTTCTCACGGGTGTAATTTAGCTTCACATGAGTGAGCGAACTGAGCCTAGAGTCGGCGAGACAAGCCAATCACCACACAGAGACACGCTGCCGTCGCCCTTCCTCCTTCAGATGCCTCCAATCGGTTAGTCCCGAGGAGGAGGAGCCGTGTTTGCAGTGGTAAATCGATCTTCCCGCACACTGAGGTGAAATTGTCAAGTTTTTGAATGCTTTAGCTTTCTCTGAACCGGTTTTAGGTCGCTCAACAGGTTTATCAGTATCTAGCTGGTGCACACAGAGAGTGGATACCATGTCTGCTGCAAGGTAAGAGCAAGCTGACATATGGAGAGCTGATCTAAAGGCAGGCATGGTTTAGTGTAATTGCCTGCACATGCCCAGTAATCATCTGACTGCATATTGGGAAATGTATATGTGCTGTAGGAGGCAGTAGGAAGAATGCAGCAAATGTTGGATGGGTGATTTTCTGAGACAAAACCCATCTGTGTAGCATAAATCACCGTCAGGTCTGGGCGTCTTCTGCGATCTTTGCTTTTTGAAAAGCTGTTCTTTTGTATTAACTGTAAATCTTTGCCTCAGGCGAGGGTAGACAGAGAGCCTTTATGGGAAATATGGTTTCACGTGTTCATGTGGAGGTGGCACCTCTCAGGGGCTGTGTTCAAAGATTTGGTCCATCTGGGGTTTTCCCAAAAGCACTGACAAAAATTGGTTGACGTCAAGGGCATAGCTGTGAAACCAAGACAGAGATCTAAGGGCACGTGTTGCCACCATGTTGCTGCCATCTCTTCGTGGATTATGATGCACGTACAGTTCAGTATTTGCTTACTGTAAATAACTCTGGGCTAACTCACTGGCTGGATTTGGCAACTGATGTGCAAGACTTTGTGTTGACACAACGAGCAGAGGTGGCTTTTAGTTCCTTAATTGATTGAGCCCCCTGTGCTGCTCTGAAATGCATCACAAGATGGTGTTTTGTTGTGGTCTTGAAGCTCTGCTTTTAATTGTTTGCCCCAAGAAAAGAACCGACTGCGCAAGCAGAAGCAGCGTGCGCGCACCGACTGTGCAGTTGTCCTGATGTTGCCACGTTGTGATGGCGTAACGCAGTTACATGCATGACTGGCCAGATTTTGTAGTGTCTTTTGATGAGTCATGTTTCCTATTTATGTCTCTGTGATATGTACTGCCTGCTAATTTTAAAAAAAAAAAAAAACAGCATTTGCACTGGGGTGGACAAACATGAATTTTTAAGTCCGTGAAATTCGGCTTTCAGCACTGTGCTGAACAGAGCATTTGACAAATCACTCAACCAGAGCAGAGCAGTAATGGATTTCCACTCCAGCTGGACTGCTAAGAGCACCTTTATTAAAGTGAAGACAAAGAGATGAGACAGAAATGAGTTCATGTAAAGATAACACGTGAGTGATGTCCTGTTAAAATCAAGCTGTTCTGTCTTTCTGTTTCAGCCCTAATTCACTCTTTGGGATGGGAAACCCTTTGCTGGACATCAGTGCTGTTGTGGACAAAGACTTCTTAGACAAGTAAGTATAAGGACCAAAGCGACGCAGTTAACCAGTCATAAATGTCTGTAGAGCTGACCTTCTGAATTAGCTCCGTGATGAGTGGTTATATGTACACACTATTTTAGTAACACATACTCTTCAGCAGCTGTTTACTTCCAAAATATTTCTGCACTCACTGAACATTTACATTAAACCCTATGCTATAAAGGAGAGAGAATTTTCGCAAGTCATATCAGATCAATTGAAATGGAGACTTTTGACATCGGCGAGGTCACACCAGTGACAGGCTGTAGGAGAAAAAAAAAAATCCCTGGTGTAATTTGATCAGCGGATGAACAAGATAAGCGTGATAAAAGAAAGCAGAGCGCAGGAAGCACCAGAGCTCCCTAATAATCGGCGTCAGCAGAGCTGAACGTTCGGCAGATGCGGCGCTTTAATGTATCCTGAAATGAGAGCCTGTTGGTCCGTGCTGGCAGAGTCGGTGTCTCCCCCCGTTTGATCATCACGTGCATTTAAATCGTTCGCTCCGAGCCTCAGATTTAATTAGCAAAGCGCTAAAAAGTGATTATTACCTGTGATAGCGTTATGCAGGGATTTATTGACATGACTTATTTTGTTGTTCTCTAAAGCAGTGGGAGCTATCAGGAGAAACCTGCACAGAGTAGCCGTGTTCTCTGCTGTGAGTTGACCAGGACAAAGGGCAGCTCAGCGTCCACTCATTAACCCCTTGCATAAACTCCTGGATTAGTATTAAAGCAGCCAGCCTCTAATTCAGTCTCACATTCAGTAAAGCACGACTAAAACTGCACTTTAATCGCCAAGGAAACCATGCTTTGTTTAGCATTTTTGCTTTTTTTTTTATGTTTAAGGAGTCGTTAGAAGAAAAAACATCACATTTTCCACAGGAAAAAATGTGTGAGCCGCACGCGTGCTGCTGTATTAGTAATCCTTACTCGCTTACTATTTGTGTTTCGTTTGAAACTAAGTGCTCTGTTTTCTCCTCTCATTATTTACAGGTACTCTCTGAAACCCAACGATCAAATCCTGGCTGAAAGCAAGCACAAAGAACTGTTAGTATCTCCTCTGTTGCAACATTCACTGCAGATTATGTAGGTTGCTGTAAAGCTCTTCCACACCACCCAGTCTTCAGCTGTGTTCTGAATTCATACTGCGTTTGCGCCTCTTCGCTCTGCAGCGGGCCAGTCAAAACAGGCACACACTAGAAACGGCCGCGATTGACCTCTGTTCCTTCATACGCAGCCAGCGGTAGAGCAACAGATTCAGCGCGGTGAGACCGTCTCATCCAATAGCAGGCCGGGACATTTTTCCTCCCAGTCCCTCTGAGACGAGAGCCAGAAAGCAAACATTTAACAGCAGGAGATAAGAAAGTCATATGTGGCCTTGTGTGTTTATACTGATGTATTCGTACTTCTTACAGTTTAGTGTGTATATGACCACAGGTTGTCCTTTAGTAATTAATATGTGGTTAAGGCAGAAAATAGTGCTTGTTAAAACTGAAGGAGGATGAGTGATATTTGATATAAGCAGATATATCTCTCTATCTGATGGGCATTCATCTCAGGAAAGATTTGTACCACTACTAGTGGTCACTTAAATGATCTGCTAGTTTAATCTGCTAGTCTTGCTTTTGCTTAAGCCTCTCAGGCTGCGCTTGCTTTAGTCCTCAGAGAATCCTAGCCTGCGGGGGATCCCCCCCCCCCCAGTGAAAACGCTTCAGGGACTGAACTGTTAGTGAGATAATTTCTACAATGGACAGTCACCCTTGCTCCATTTTTCTTCCCATCACCCTTTCTCCAACCTCTGGCTCAGTCTCAGGACCTTTAGCGACACTGGGCCTGTTGTAGTTCCTGAAGAGATACAGTACTGTGCAGAAGTCTTGAGCTGCCCCTCATTTCTTTATATTTTGCTTCCAAGGAGCCAAACTTTCTTGTACCTTTTTTTTTTTTTGCACGTTTCAATCATTCACCGCACCAATTTTCCTATCAAAATATTAAGAAATGAAGGGCGACTCAAGACTTTTGCACAATGCTGTATTTAAACATGCTGCCTCAAGCACTCACATTAAACATAAAAACACATTATAGCGTGCAGGCTCATTGCACAGCTATATTTAAGCAGTGTAAGGTGGCAAATATGCACGCTTTAGCTGCAAACGGAACATTAAAGCGTGTGTGGGTTATGTAACAGTTGTAAATGGTTCAGCTAGTATAATCAGTGGTCAGTCATGCGTGTATTGTATACTTGACCTGGAAAAAACTCGAGGCTGCTATCTGCAGAGAGCAGAGAGTGTAGTCTGGGGTTGTTACTGGCCACACTACAGAGGTGGTCACAATAAAAGCAGCAACTATGCAATATCATGCAAACCAGTACAATAGCAATATGCTAATCACCGCCTGTGGAAAGCTTTTAATCCTCCCTAATAAGACACACATCTGTGCATTTTCCTTAATATGTTTATGAAAAATTGCAAACCTTGGGATTTTTCTCAAGGTCTTTCAAGGAGACCTGGAGAAAACCTTGAGGAGCGGAAATAATGAAATAATCAAAGGCCCTGTTATAAATGTCTGCTTGGATAAACTGCTCTTTTATCACTTATCAGTATGCTGCCAGACCACTCAGATCAATAGGAAGAGGAGTGCTCATGGGGCCCAGGGAAAAATCAAAACAAGGCGACGTGGCTCAGTTTCAGCACAAAGCTGAACTGCCTGATAGAGCTTCCCCCTTTAAAAACATGTCCAGACTGAACCCTTTTTAATTTTTAATTACTCTGTACAACACCAGCAGCCTGTCTCTGAGTATGAAATGAGCTTTATAGATAAAACTGCTCTTCCTTGCTGTTTGGAGAAATTAGTTCATTTGCTTTTTTTTTTTTTTTGCTGAGAGATGGATGGAGACGGTGGATACCACTGCCCATTAAACATTAAGCTGCAGCTCAGAAATGGCTAGTAAGCTTTGCATAAAGTTGAAGGAAAGGTTAAAAAAAATGTCATCTGAAAAACCGCAGTGAGTTTTTGCCCTGTGTTTCCACTCTGTATATTGAATGTATGGTTGCAGACTTCACATTTTCTTCTCTTCAGCAAAACTGCCACAGTTCGCTCAGTACTCGAAATGCTTTGTTCACCGGCCTGCTCAGTCACAATTAATCCTTTGCCGAGGTTTCAAACTTTGGATTAGTGATTTGCCGTACATGAACTTCTGCAGAAGTGAGCAAACATAACAGGTTTACGCTGGCTCATCTTAATTACACATTTGTTCCTGTCTGTAGGTTTGAGGAGCTGGTGAAGAAGTTCAAAGTTGAATACCACGCTGGAGGAGCCACACAGAACTCCATAAAGATCGCTCAGGTGGGCTTCGTTTTAAGTGCAAACGCTGGCCAGATTGAGCAGTGTTGATTGGCTGATATTGATACGAGTTTCTGTCACTGTCTGCAGTGGATGATCCAAGAACCCCATAAGGTGGGCACGTTCTTTGGCTGCATTGGCAAAGACAAGTTTGGAGAGATCCTGAAGCAGAAGGCTGAGGAGGCCCACGTCGACGCCCACTACTACGAGCAGGACGAGGAGGCCACTGGGACATGTGCTGCTTGCATCACCGGAGATAACAGGTGGGTAACTGAAAGTTAACAGCGTGTAAACTCACTGCCATCGAACCTGTTTGCAATCCTGCATTTCACTACTTTTCTCCCGTCAGGTCTTTGGTGGCTAATCTAGCTGCTGCTAACTGTTATAAGAAGGATAAACATCTAGACCTGAAGGAAAACTGGAAGCTGGTGGAAAAAGCTAAAGTCTATTATATTGCTGTAAGTATTGCATCACTATATGATGAATTGTGCCATTTAATGAAGCTTTGAGGTCGTTAAGGTGTGCACGAAGAGTCATCACAAGCCTTTTTTTGTCCAGTAGTTTCTAACTTTAGTCTGTTCAACCCATTTACTTTGTAAGACTGCAGTCACACAGGCCTAAAGTTAGCCGATGACTACTTCTGGTTGTTGAAAGTTGCTGGCTCTCGCTGGGTGAAAATAGTCACCAAGAGGCTGCTGCACCAAAAACCACCGTGTGATTGCTGTGATCACCTATAGGTTGCATGGAAGATGCTGGCTTGTCTGTAAAGACTCACTAACTATTCACTCAGTGGTAGTAAAACTTGAAATAAGTAAAGTTTATTTAAAAGCGTTTTTCACAGGCAGGCAGGCGCAAAGCGCTTTACCACAACAAACTAGAATAAAATAAATGAAAAGGAGGAAAAATCACAATAAAATATAGTATGATCCCCCCCCCCCCCAACATTTTAGTCTATGTGACTCATTAGACCCATCAGATATAAAAAGCAGATTAGTCTTGACTCGGTGTCGTTCGTTCCTTCCAGGGTTTCTTCCTGACTGTCTCCTTGGAGTCCATCCTGGAAGTAGCGAAGCACGCTTCTGAAAATAACAAGCTGTTCTGCATGAACCTCTCCGCGCCCTTCATCTGCCAGTTCTTCAAGGATAACCTCATGCAGGTTATGCCCTACGTTGACGTGCTGTTTGGCAATGAGACGGTAAGCCGCGCTTTCACACTAACGTTAATGATTTCCACGTGTTTCACATTAACCAAACGGGATCTTTTTGTTTTGTCAGGAGGCAGCTGCTTTTGCTAAAGAGCAAGACTTTGAGGTGAGTGGACTGACAGACTTTGTTTTTACACATGAAAACCACAGCGTTTTTCGATGTGTTTTCTGTATCATCTGCTTTGTGTGTTAATGTGTATTTTGTCTGTAGACCGAGGACATTAAGGAAATTGCAAAGAAAGCCCAGGCTCTGCCCAAAGACAACACAGAGAGAAAGAGGATTGTAGTTTTGACTCAGGGGAAGGGTGAAACGGTTATGGCCCTAGGTAATATTTCCTATTGTCCTTTCCTGGCATCTGTTTCTCTGCCTCTTGTCTCCGTGTGGAAGTGAACTCATTTTCTCCTTGTGTCTTTCCAGATGACAAGATTGAGACCTTCCCCGTACTGAAAACTGACCCCAAGGACATCGTTGATACAAACGGCGCAGGCGATGCCTTCGTAGGAGGTAAGAGAAGCTTCCATTTCCATGTTTCCATTTTGTGCCTCGGTTGATTCGCTTTAGTCTTATCTTTAAGCCTCTCCTTCCCAACGCAGGTTTCCTGTCTGAACTTGTCCAGGAGAAACCTCTGGATCAGTGCGTGAAGGCGGCGCATTACGCTGCCAACGTCATCATCAGACGAGCCGGCTGCACCTTCCCAGAAAAACCGGAGTTCAAGTGAGGATTCGTCAGGAAAGCCTTTCCTTCAGCCTGAAACCTCATGCTCACTATGCCTCCACAACTCTGACTCAACTACTACATTTTGTTCTTTCAATCAGGCATACGTCCTGTTTTTACTTGTTTTGTTTTTTAAAATCTATCTGCACATCATTTCTTAGCGGTTCCTAGTTCGTTATGCCTGCCTCCCTTCTGTCCATTTGGGGATCAAGCTGCCAAGAGCCAAGGAAGTTTTGTGTGTTTATATAAATTACCATAAAGAAATCGTGGTAACACCAGGGAATGTGATAACCGTGCTTTACAAAAGGGCTCGACGTTTGATTTGTATCGTTTCGATCTGTATTTTGGCTCCGACGCCGCTGCAAAAACCACGTCGACACCGCATGAGTCTGTTTTCCCCCTTGGAGACAGGATCCAAGCACAAAAGGCTGCAGCAACAGGAGGACACGCCACACACACAGGACTGAAGAACAAAATGCAGTCGAGGTTTTGGATGCTGCTCTGAAATGCGCAGCTGCGATTTTATTTCATTAAGTTATGATTTAACGGGCCAGTTATAAATCAAATGACATTTTAAGTGTACCTTTTGTATTTTTGTTTTTTAGTGTATCAAAGCCTCTGCCTGTTAAGTCGTGTGAAAGTTGCTAAATGTTGACTACACTGTGTCAGTGATCTTCAGAAGTTACCGGCATCGAGTAATGAGTGCCTTTCTTCCTCTTGCAGACTTGATGGGCAGAGGCCTCTTGATGTTTTATAAACCTGCATTTGTCTGTGCAGGGAAACTTGCATGGTCACTGATGAGCAACAATCGGTGGTTCATGACAGTATTAATATATGAGCATGACCTCCCTGCTGTATATAATTTGTGTAAGGTAGGTGGAAATGGGTCGTTGTATGTGGAGGTTCTCTGCCAGAGCAATTATGCAGTGGGCATTAAAGCAGACCTTTTCTCTCTCTGTTGTTTCAACTGAATTTGCAACCTAACGTCCTCCTGCAATATTGCGTCCCAACCTCAGGACTGTCGGCCGTGTCGAGTCATAACAAGATAAAGTATTTTGTGCATTTTTACCCCATCCGTTTTCTTGGGTAACAAATGAAGATTTATTAAAAAATTGGAGGGAAAATGGGGCCAAATGTTAGAAACCGTCTGTATTAACGTGAGTCTGTGCTGTGCTGTGATTCATACACTGGTGATTTAAATGCTGAATACTTGAATAAACTTTATTCAAAGTTTATATAAAAGGTCAGAAATATGTGCAAGGTTCAATACTGTAAAACGTGTTGTAAAATTTCTGTCTGGTTGTACTCCATTAGTAAGTGTTCCTGCATTTTGTGGCTTCCTTCATAAGTCCAGATATACCAAAAAGCCTTATAACCCTTTAATTCCCAGTCTCAGTAATGCTCAATTAGCCCGTGTCTGTGGAAGACTTTAAAACTGAAGAATAAATCAGATTTGATCATATGTGTTTTTGAGTGCCTCTTATTTTTATGTTTTTATTACTTGTGCATGTAGACGTGTTTGGATAATACCTCAGAGTCTCTTCCGTTCAGTAGCTGTTTAACACTTTGATTCTGTGATCATCTGCAGTACTCACTAAAGTTCTGCAGATGGTGACAAATTCACTCCGTGTGCTGTTAGTCTTCAGGAATAGTTCTCCAGGCTGCTTGCAGGACAATCAAGCTGTTTTTAGTATGTTGTAACTTTTGTTCTGTTCTCCATCAAGATGATCCCACACTGTCTAAATAATGTTGAGGTCCAGGCTCTTGAGTTAGGTGCCTTTTTGTGCTTGAATGAGATGACATAGGTCAGCTGATCAGCGCCAGCATTGGCCAACTTAATGAGTTACTGAAAACATTAATTTAATGATATAATAATAAAAGAAAAATGTATATTCTTGAAAACACAACATTAAATTGAAGGATTTTTTAAAGATCGTTGTCTGTTGTTTCCTATTGGTCTTGCATGTCTCTCTTTTGTCTCAGCCTTTCCTCTTGCAGTGCAATGTCCAGGGCTCTGAGCTGTTTTAAGAAGCCGTGGTTAGGCAGGATGCAGCGGTGCTGTCGCACATGCTCAATAGCATCCACTACAGTTAAACTCTGTTTTATCATCAGGTATGCCAGGACTAGCGTCGGTGACCTGCTCCGACCCATCACGCAGTGGACCAGCACCTTGTCTAGGAAAAGAAAAGATAGATGGGTTCATTAGAAACAAACAAGCTTCCCCTCCAGATAATGAACTCAAAGGTTTTGTTTTCTGCACAAAAACAGACACACACACAGTCTCTCACTGTCCCACAGGACGTACTCTGTGGGTGAGCGAGGGCCTCGTGGATGAAATTTGCTGCAGGGCTGAAGTACTGGGAGATGTTGAAGGTGGGTTTGTCGTCAGCCTCTACACCGTAGTACTGGATGTCCATGTCTCTGTAGTACTGAGCACCAGTCAGTACATTATTCCACTTTCCCTCTGCTGCATTCAGGATATGTGTAATCCCCAGATCCATCAGGCCAGGCCGCTCCAGGGCAGTTTTCCTGTGTTTACACATACTCAGCATTTGACTAAATAGTTGTATAACAGCAGATCTTACAAGTACAATGAAATATATCTGTAGTATTTACTCACTCATCCCCAATGTAGACATCTGGCCAGACCTCGTTGATGTGTGTATACTGAGCTGTGGTCCCGGTCCAAAACAGCTGCTCCAGATCTAATGTCCCTGGTGTGATGTAATCACTGTCTGGGTCCACCTGAACAGCTGCGTATGGGTTTCTGCTTCTGGACTTCACCACACACGAGGACATCTTTTTCCTGTGCTGTCCACAAAACACACACATATCCCTGAAACTGCTGCAGACTGAGACGCAATATTAACGCCTATAAACCAGTGAGTGAACCCAGGTTAGTCAAGTATTTTATATTTCAAAGATATTTAGGTCCCCTCCAGTGGTAGCCTTATTCTTCATCTCATGTTCGTGCTTCATGCTAAGCCCTTCATGCATATTGTTTTGAAACATTGGATTAAAACAATGTTGTGAACTGAAGTTAGGAATGAGCCGTGAAGTGTGTGAGATCAACTCGTAGTATTACTGCTGGGAAGAAAAAAAAACTGCAACATTTTTTTTTAAAAGTACTTTAGTATAAACAAACTACTCACCTCTTTTAAATGTGTGTCTGAGCAGGATCACAGACCTCCGCTTTCCTCAGTGGATATGTGTGAGCAGTGTGTGTGTGTGCGTGTGTGTCTCAACAGAGACCTCCCTCAGGAGGAAGCGTGAAGACTGAAATACAGATCTGGAATGGTAACTGCTCTCTCAGGCTCAGTGTTTAAGATGATATTTTTAGGCAGTTGGACTACAACACCTGACCTCTCCAACGTGACACACACAAACAGATGCTTTCTCACTGCTTTCATAATCCTCTATGTGATCCTGCATATGTGCTCTCTAATATGACAGGAACTGCTTTCCTTTAGCGTGCACTGTTTTATACAGAAACAAACGGAATTGTTCAGTACGTCTCGCATCATTGCATCATGAGAAGAAAGTTGCTAATGTGTGGACAGGTGTGAGAATACACCAGCATTTGTCAGTGTTGCGTTATTTCTGCAGGCATGAATAAAACACAGATCTTTTTTTTTTTAAAGTTTTAATTATTTTGATAGAAACTGATTAAAATAACACAGGTCGCCCAGCACGGGAGAAATGAAGTTTTCCTGAGTGTATTCATTATCATGTGTCGGTACAGTCCTCCTCTGGGATCTGTCTGCTCTGTGTGTTGAGGCTCAGCTCCAGCTGCCTGAGCTGCTCCAAAAACCCAGAGTTGGGGCCAATGTCTCGATTCAGACGCACAGCAGTGATGGCGTCCACTAACGACAGGCCCTGGCAGATCATCAGGTACGCCAAAACCAGCGCTCCAGAGCGGCTGACGCCCATGGCACAGTGAACAAACACCTTCCCTGAAAGTCATTTTGATCAGTGCTTTTAATAATACGAGGCAAGAGTTATGTCATATAAATGTGTGCACATCATTTTTTGTAGCTTCTGACCGTTTTTCTTCAGCGCGCTGTCAATGAACTGTGCGGCAGAGCTGAAGAAAGGCTGGAGGTTGAAGTCCGGATGGTCTGCAGCTTCAACAGCGTGGTATTCCACTTCGAGGTCTCTGTAGAACTGCGGGCCCGTGTTGATCCGGTGTCGACCTGCTGCGGCGTTTAATATGTGAGTTATACCCAGAGATGAAAGTGTGGTTTTATCTCGTGCCACAGACCTGCATCACACACATCGCATACACACTGATTTACTGTCTCATTTGATACATTTCATGGCACTGAATAAGACTTTTCTACTCACTCATCTCCAATGTAGAGGTTTGGCCAGACTTGATTGAAAGGCGCCACTGACTTCCTGTTCATCCAAAGAAGGTTCCTCAGCTCTGTCAGAGATGGTGTTTCTTCCTGCTGGGCTAAATGACCTCTGTAGCAATAAACATGTGTGTGTGTGTGCGCGCGCGTGCATATGTGTATGCATATGTTGCTGTTTATAGCTTTATATGTGACTGAGTGTATCTTTACAGTGTTTGGGCCTGTCGTCGTCTCCTCCTCTCTCTCTCCAGGCTGATGTCGAGGCTGCGGAGTTGCTGCAGGAAGCCTGGGTTTGGGCAGATGTCTCTATGCGGCCTGACGGCGGCCACTGCCTCCTGCAGCCTCAGGCCCTCAGCAATCATTAGAAAGGCCAGCACTAAGGTTGCAGAGCGGCTCACACCCATCAGACAGTGTACAAACACCCGTCCTGGGACAGAAACGTTACATGTTACCCTCAATGTCACATATGTATGTACAGTGTTGTGAAAAAATACCTGCGCACCACCCGTTAAGTTATGAATTAACTGTGATTAATGACATTTTGCCACACCCAGCCCATCCTAGCTGTCTATCCCAGCTGTCATAGGGCGAGAGGCAGGGTACACCCTGTACAGGGCGCCGGCCTGTCGCAGGGCCAACACAGAGAGACAGACAGCCATTCACACTCACATTCACCGCAGCACGGTGAGAGCCATTATCTACAAATTGAGAAAGCTTGAAACAGTGGTGAGCCTTTCCAGGAGTGGCCGGCCTACTAAAATTACTCCATGAGTGCATTGATGACTCATCCAGGCGGCCACAAAAGAACCCAGAACAACATCTAAAGAACTGCAGGCCTCACTTGTCAGAGGTCAGAGTTCATGATTCAACAATAAGAAAGAGACTGGGCAAAAATGGCATCCATGGGAGAGTTCCAAGGAGAAAACCACTGCTGACCAAAAAGAACACAAAGACTCTTCTCATATTTGCCTAATGTCTGTGGACTGAGGAGGCAAAAGTTGAACTTTTTTGGAAGGTTTGTGTCCCGTTACATCTGGAATAAAACTAACACAGCATTTCATAACAATAACATCACACCAACAGTCACGCGTGGTGGTAGTGTGATGTTCTGGGGCTGCTTTGCTGCTTCAGGACCAGGACGTCTTGCCATAATCGGAACCATGAATTCTGCTCTCTACCAGAAAATCCTGAAGAAGAATGTCCGGCCTTCAGTTTGTCCCCTGAAGCTCAAGCACACTTGGATTATGCAGTGATCCAAAACACACCAGCAAGCCCAGCTCTGTATGATTAAAACAGACAGTTTTGGAGCAGCCTAGTCGAAGTCTGGACTTAAACCTGATTGAGATGTTTTGGCGTGACTTTAAAGAGACTGTTAATGGTGGAAAACCCTCCAGGTAGGTTTGGATAGCTTTTTTTCTAATATTAATATTTGTTTGATGATGTGAAACATGTAAGGATGACAAATATGCTAAAAAAAAAGAGTTCAGAAAGTGGGTAAGTACATTTTCACAGCATTGTATGTTTAGTGACTTATATCTATATGTCTGTACAATTTGATGGAGTCCTCTATTTTTACCAAGCTCATAATGTTCAATTCTTGATAAATGTTATACATTTGTATTATAGTTATTATTATTAGTGCTATACGAAGAGATTTTCCTTTTTGTTTTTGTTCTTCATATGAGGGTGGCAGAGCATTTGAAACATGTTTCAGTATTGTAGCTAGAGAACCATCATCTGCTATGACCTCATTGAGCATAGTCTTAGTTTAGTCTGCTGACTTGCCTCCCATGGCCAGCGCAGCTCTGATGTATCTCGCTGTTGGATAGAAGAAAGGACTGAGGATGAAGTCTATTGCATCATCAGCTTCCACCCCATAATAATCCACTGCCATGTCTCTGTAGAAACGTGGGCCGGTGTTGACACAGAAATAGAGCGCAGGGCCTGGGTTGGGGGGTCCATGAGCAGCATTAACAATGTGAGTAATGCCCAGACTGTGAAGGGTGCCCTTGTCACGAGCCGCTACCCTGAAACACAATAGCACACTCACTCCTGCATGAGTGACAAATTTTATAGATGTGTGTGTGTGTGTGTGTGTGTGTGTGTGTGTGTGTGTGTGTGTGTGTGTGTGTGTGTGTGTGTGTGTGT
>JAVDPK010002861.1:102610-116508 GCA_034780415.1 Cichlasoma orientale
AATATATAGGTTAGAGTTCACATGGGCATTAAATCATTAACATGGTTAATTTATCAATTAGCTTCAATCCTTCAGAACCTATAATCATCAAAGGGATCTCACTGTTGAAAGGTATGAAGTCAGGAGAAAGGTACAAAAGAATTTCCAAGTCATTAAATATACCATGAAGCACAGTGAAGGCTGAAAATATGGAACAGAGCTGAATCAAGGTGCAGAGAATTATTAACTGTTCCAAATAGTAATTTTGGTACAAAACCTTCAGGTGTCTGCTCAAAAACCGAAGATGAAGAGGAATTTAACCTTTTTAGCTCGACTACAACTCAACATATACATGCAAAATAAAGTTTTGGAACAGTACAGGTTAGAAGTCAAACTGACGGTAGAGAAAGTTCTGAAATTATCTTAATTATAACGCTGAATAAACTAGTGCTAAAATTCATAATGAAAGAGTGGCTAGTTTTGGATACACATAAAATACATCAAACATGTTGTGTCTCCTAATTGCAGATACTCCACGAACCTGGAATCTGATTCACACTATATCCTGGGTGTTAAACCTGTTTGGGATTTTCTTCATCCTGGCTGCGCACGAACACTACTCCATCGACGTGTTCATCGCCTTCTACATCACCACCCGCCTCTTCCTCTACTACCACACCTTAGCCAACACCCGTGCCTACCAGCACAGCCGAAGGGCACGCATTTGGTTCCCCATGTTCTCCTTTTTTGAGTGCAACGTAAATGGACCCGTACCCAACCAGTATCACTGGCCCTTCAGTAAACCGGCCTTCATGAAGACTCTGATTAGGTAAAAACACAACAGTAGCAATGTGTGCGGGACTATTATGTTAATGCCTCAGTGAAAAACTTTATAATTTATTATATAAAAAACTGTATTTGTAAAAACATGTTATCTTTGTCTAATTTCGCTTTTAGAGTGACTGTTGTGGAAATATGCTTTTTTTTATTATTAAATTAAATATAGACAGTTGGCTAAGCTTAGCACATAGACTGGAAATGGGGTAAGCTGACCTGGCTCTGTTTAAAGGTACACTACAAGCACAATTAAACTAATAAAGTTTTTAAACATCAAGTTGTAGTCATATGGATATTTGTTTTTTTGGGGTTTTTTTTTTTTAATCTTTGGATCAAACCCGAAGTTGTTTCCAGTCTTTCTGCTAAGCTAGCTAAGCGAAGCTATCTGGCTGCCAGCTAGGTTTCTTGCATGCTCGAGAGTTGTCCGCCATATTGGACGTGATACGACTGGGGTCATGGGGGAAAAATGTGCATTCCCTTACTGATTGGTGAGTGTTTGCTGGCTGCTGGCTGTCACTAGGTGAAATCGGTCACAGAAACGGTGCTTCACTAAAAACCTCCTTGTGATTGCAGGCTAACAGATTGCCGTGGTTATTTGTAGGTTGCATGGAAGATGCCAACATGTCTGCAAACACTAACTAACCACATAGCGGTAGTGAAACTTGGAAAAGTGTGACACAAACTGGAAACGGAGAACATTTGCCTTCAAAGTAAAAGTTGTGCCTCACTTTTCAGCACGGTTCAAAAATAGTCAAATGGTCTCCGTTTGTGGTTTGTGTTGCACTTTTCACAGTCTCACTACGTGGTTTGTGTTTGCAGACAAGTCGGTGTCTTCCATGCAAACTACAGGCGACCAAAACAATCACAAGGAGGTTTTCGACCAACCAGTTCAGGGATACACATTTTGCCCGGGGGTGTTCTCTACTCCTGTGTGATAGGGCCTTATTCACTTGACCCCTACATTATCACATGTCCAAAATGGCAGACAAGTTAATGTCACATGATTAGCGGTCACATGGCTGCAAAAATGTTGATCAGTTCCTTTAAATGTAATTGCACACTGCCAAAGTAAAAGAAATGTGATTTATTCGTTGCCTATGTGCTGCAAGTACATTTGTCTTCTTTAAAGATTTGCCTTGAAATAATCACTTTTGTCATTCTTAGCTTCCACTTTGGGGATGTTTGCGATTCGGTGGTGGTTCGGGTTGTTGGTGGTACTTGATATTTACAGCAGAAATCTCATCGGACTTGAGACAGCTGTGGGTTGATACTGGAGTTGTCACTTGTTGGGAGTCGGTAGAGATGCTTCCGCGCTCAGGCTTTGCTGCAAACAGATTTGACACCTGTTGGATAGCTGCTGCCAAAGGAGCACTAGTTTCTTTTGATGTGCAACAAAAAAAAACCAAACACATTTCCTGTCTTTCACTTGCACTAAGGTGAGCTCACTCTGTCACATCACAGCTTCCCACATCCAGAGTTAAACTCAACCCAGTATGTAAACATTAACTGCAAAAAAATATATATTTTGCAAATTAACCCTTATATATGTAATTATTTCTTTATCCCAGTTTGATACTCTGTCATGGTTTTCTACAGTTTCTTTCTTTTTTAACTGATTATGTGGTGACTGTAGAAATGTGATTTCCTTTGTTATCTATTAAAGTTTAAAAGCAGCTGTTTAACGAGGGTTCAGAAGTGCAGTGTTTACTCTGGCATGTCTGAGCCAAACTTTATCTCTCTAACTGTTTACAATATGTATCGTTTTTCGGTGCAAGTAATCCAACTCTGCCTTTTGGCTCAATAATAAAAGTTTCTAGATAAGGAAAACAACTTTTGTTTTTCTGACTCTTTTATTTGCCTTTTCAATGAGTTTTAATTAGTGAGAAGAAAAAAACATCTCTGTCTCTGGTGAAAATGTTCTAATTTATGTGTCTTTGATGTGTCTTTGGTTATTTCAACATAACCCGAATGCCTGCTGGTCTCCACCTGAAAACAAATATTTTCTAAAAGCCACACCACTATTTAAATATTACCATAGTGATATGCATGGGTCCACACCCATGCATATCTATATAATACATGGGCTGTGGTGTGTATCCAATCCATAATCCACAATTACTGAATCTTCACACACTGATTTTCTGTTGACTGCGATACCTCATATCTGAGGATGGTATGTATATTACTTTTTCTTTCATGTATACTCTAGTCATAGTAACATTTTCAGATGAGATGCAATATAAATGTAAACATGGATAATTATGTGAGATTTTAATTACACTGTCTTTGTCAGAGTGTATATATTGGAGTGTATATATCCATAAACATCTGGTGCGCAGCTGCTGGACTTTTGAAGAGGAAAGTTGCTCCATTCTTGTCTGATGTAGGATTCTAGCTACTCAACAGTCCCGGGTCTTCTTTCTCATAATTTTTTTTCTTGATGCACCAAATGTTTCTGATTGGTGACATTTCAGGAATGCAGACGGGCCAGTTCAGCACCCGGATTCTTCTACTACAAAGTCATGCTGTTTGCAATTTTTTGTTGAAGAACATCATTGTTCCACAATTTGTATACAGTTTTTTGAAGATTGGTGAACCTCAGCCCATCTTTACTCCTGAGAAACTCTTTCTATACTCAGTCATGTCACTGAGCTGTTGCCAGCTAAGCTAATTATTTGTTAAATGTTCCTCCAGCTGTTTCTTTTTAGTACCACTTACTTTTCAAGCCTTTTGTTCCTGTATATACTATATACAGTATGCCCATTGAACATTTGTGTTGGTTGTGGTGGTGGTAGCTAAAGTGATGCTCTTATGTTGCACTTCTGTTTAATATAAACTGTGGATCCTTATAAATGAAGTTTTTTACAGACAAATGTATTTAACACTAAAATATCGTACCGTTATGGATAAGGCCTATTTAGAATAATAACAAATATCAAAAATATCAAAATCATTATCAAATATTAAAAACAAAATGCAAGTAATTAGAAACTGCCCGAGGATGTCAGTGAAACCTCATTGTTCATGCTTTGAGGGTTTTTAGACTCTTTTGCATAATTGTTGTTTGTGCGACAAGGATGACATGAAGAAGGCAATTTCCTGTCATGTGTTAAAAGGATGAAAATTGCTTTAACATGCGTGCTTCTCTTTCAGCCTTCGCTACATGTGTTTGTCTGTCTGCTGGGGCTCGTCGTCCTCTGTCACTCTAGATGCTTCTTCAAGGAGTTAGCGGCCAAAGATGCGAAAAACCCTCCAAAAGGTGAGTCACGTGACAATCACTTGAACAGATAGCAGCAGTGCAGCAGGAGATTTAGTTAGGTGGAAAGTTTTCTTTGCCATGTTTGACAGATATTAGACATTTATCCCACATCTAATCCTTTACCACACCTATGCAAACATGCACACACTGATAGTTGCTCAAACACATGTAGCAAGGACCGCAGAGTTATGAAATCTTGATGAGTAAGCCAGCAACTCCTTTGAGCTGTGGTTTGATTTCTTTGCATGTAGGGTGTGTGGATGAGGATGGAAAACAGCATGACTTTGGCTCTAAATGGGTGAGAGACTGCATGGACTGCTCTTGTACAAACGAAGGTTTGAGCTGCTGTGGAAAGTAAGACTTCCAGTTTATTATTTATAATTATTAAACCTTTTTTTTTTCTTCAAACAGACAAGCTTCTCCTGTTTTGGTTTTATTTCAAGTACTCTAAATTCCCCTTTTAACCTTTTAACTACAATAACTTACAACCTCTCTACCCACCATCCCATCCCAGATCTTTTTTTAAGTTACTAAGTGAGCAAAGCCTCTTTAAGAAGTTTTTTTTTAAATTCTTCTTTCTTTTTGTGTCTCAGGATCCCCGATGCAGGCACAGTAGATGTTCCTGAGGAGTGTGAGCTGCTTGTGGATAAGGAGACCTGCACTGTTAAGGTGGTGATGAAGTCTGACAAAGCAAAAGAGTGTAAACCTGTCTGAATGCAAACTAAAGGCAACTAAAATCCACAATATTATCCACTAGATTACGTGTTGCCACATTAAATTACCGATGAACAAAAAACTACCACTTTATCAGACTTACTCTTCACCAATAAAGCTGAAACCTGTCCCAAGTCTGCTTCTTGAGTCTTCTGTGTCTTTTTGTCATCACTTTCAACAGCTCTCATTTTCAGGATGTAATGCAATAAATCCGCCACTGTGTGACAGCAGAGCACAGCCCTTGGAGGGGGGGTCTCCGACACCCGAAGGGGCTCTAAGCCCAATTATAGCCGTGCCCCTCTCGCTGCTGCCTCTGACACAAACGTTTTGGTTGGTATTGCGTTCAGCTTCTTCTCCAACTCTAATCCCAGAGGATTCACACCTGTTCAGAGCATCCTTTTCTCTCATCCTGGCATCACTGAAACTAATTTTGCAGCTAAACCACCACGTGAGTCCTTTGTTTCTTTTAGCACACAATAATGATGTATTGAATACATTAATCGTCTTTGTCGAGGGAAATCAGTATTGATCATCATTCAGTCAGTTTACAAAATGAATGCTGTATTGCTTCTCCACTGTCAGCTTGCAGTGTCCAGATACTGTATGCAGGTGTATTGTAGGGCTCTTCTTCTACAATATTTTTAATTTCAATTATACAGTCAAACAAAAGCATTTGACAGTGTGCACGCCTGGTGGTATTTATCCAAAAGAGAAAGCAAACGGGGGAACAACACTGCATTCATGTTTCGTGTACCGTGTTGAAATGTGAAGAGAACCAAATGTCATGACAGCATTTGTAGTAGTCTGGAGAGGTGTCACCCACAATCCCTGACACCAGCAGCAGATAAAAAGTCTTATCTCAGGTCGAGCACACTGCACAGCGCCTGCTGTCGTTACCCTGATCCTCACAGGCAGGAGGCAACAGGAAAGAAGATTGTCTCTGAGCAGACTCACTGGCTGTGCACACATATTGGACTGCTCTTCTGGGGGATTTTAGAATTTTTTGTGATAGATTCTAGTAAATAGTTATACTGGTACAAAGCAAAGCAGAAACACAACCTGTGATTGCAGAGAGGAATTAAAAGATTCTGCTTTTTTTTGTTTGTTTTTCTGTCAAGCATACACCTGCAGCCGATCTCCTTCTTATTTTCATTTTTACACCATTTTACCTGCAATACAATTCATTACACACAAAACCCCCCAAACTCCTTCATCCCTTTGGAATAGCAGATGTCAGATCTTTCAAATCCAGTTAAACTCCTGCAGTTTTCAATCATAAAAAAGTATTTTTTAATTGAATTACGAGGAAGCGTTACTTCAAAATTATCACCTTAATATGGTCCTGTTTCAGGGACGCTTTGGCAGGTCGATTAAGCGTGAAATTATCATTTAATGTGATTTTGGTTTTCTAAGAAACGGGAAAAAAAGACTGTCTGTTAAAAGGTAAGCATATGAAAATCCACTTTTCACTGCACAACTGTACAACTGTACAAAGGTGAAGCTTCTTCAAGAGAAATTACAGCCTTTCCTTTATTTCTGTGCCAGCTATTTCCTCTGAGATGGAGGCAAGAATAATATGATGGGTCAAGTGGAGACAGGTCACAGTGTTCCTTACCACGCAGAGACTTAGCTACGCAGTGCGGCCATCACGACAACACAACTACTTGATGTGCTCCCCACAGCGTCTCATTATTGCAACGTGACATGTTTAAAAATGGCTGTTAATTTTCAATATTTCCTTCTTTCCTCCTGCTGCGCATGGTTCCTCCTCGCTGTTGCAGTTAGTTACCAGTGAAATTATACCTGCCTTTCCTCCCTGAACAAAGGATGATCGATGCTTTGCCACCCTGCCTGCAGCTCACTCAACACACTGACAGAGTAGGTTAGTAATGATGCAGAGTGAAGTGACTGATAGCAAAGTGTGCGTGCTCTTAATGGAAAGTGACAGTCTAGTTTTCTTGTGGTTTTCACGGTGCGTGGCAGAGGTTCTAGGGGAGATGGCTACAATCCATTTTTTGGATCAAGGTCATACCCTTTTACTGTGATTATAACCTCATATGTCAGTGTATTTATAATAACATTGTTATTAACTTTTTATAACCAGTCTTAACACCTTACTGATGAAAGACCAAAAACTAAATTAAAAAAATTTAATTTTCACCTTTTTGTTTCTTGTATTCAAAGTCTTTGAGTCTTCTTATTTTCTTCCTTTTTATCAAACTGTAATTCTTACACGAGGACTTCAATCAGCCTGACTTCCAACACACTAAATACTGAAGTCACAATCATTGTTAACATCAGTTTGTTTAGTTCATCATCTAGGTTTAAAATGGGGGGATCACAGAAGCAGCCCTCAGTAGTCCACAGGATGCATTTTTTTTCAGCACGCTTTTCAGTCATCTGTCTCATGTGGCTGACACAACACATGTTCTCTTATCTTAACCAATTCACCTGTCTACACAGGCACAACCTGTTTTACTTGGGCCATCAAGTCCATTTTGCATTTTGTAATGTACATACATACCTACATTCATTGGCCACTTTCTAAGATACACCAATTCAACTGCTTATTAACACAAATATATAAGCAGCCAATCACATGGTAGCTAGTCAGTGCATTTAGGTATTGAAAAAGAAATGGGGGACCAGAGCATAACTAATAAAGTCACCAGTGAGTGTATACTGCTTGTTTACTGGGATCTGAGGACTTCCAAAATGTCAGGTAATACGACTCGGTAGTGAACCGGAACACATCTTGTGTAGAACAGATGGAGTACACTTTAGCCGCTACACTTATGCAGAATCTGCAGAAACAGGTACTGTAAGTATTGTGCAGGGTTTAGTTTCATGTAGATGAAAAAAAAATGCATTTTATGACTTTTTCTCTCTCCTTGTTTCAGATGCATGTTTTCAGAGGGCTGGGATGGACCGTTCGATCCATGGGTCTGGTGACACTTAAGTCTTGGTGAGATGTCCTTGAGTGGCAACACAACCCAGTTTTCTTTGTCAGCATCACCTCTTCCTTTGACCTTCAACAGCTCCACCTCTCCACAATCACCAGCTTTGGAGAAGGAGAGAGCCAGCCATGAGTCTGCACAGGAGTGGCCAGGGAACGAGACCCATCTCCTCTCAGACTTCTCTGTTCTGGAGCATGATGAGCAGTGCCACATGTCTCCTGTCCTGACAGCATGCCTTGTAGCCTGGTACAGTGTTACAATGGTGCTAGGGTTGGTGGGCAATATCGGCCTGATTTGCATCATCGCCCGCCGCAGAGAAAAGGTCAATGTCACCAGTATTTTCATCTGCAACCTGTCGTTCTCTGACATTCTGGTGTGCGTCTTCTGCCTCCCGTTCACTGTCATATACACAATCATGGACCATTGGGTGTTTGGCTCGCTGTTATGCCGCCTTGTGCCATTCATCCAGTGTGTGTCTGTGAGTGTATCTGTGTTGTCGCTAGTGTTTATCGCTCTAGAAAGACACCAGCTTATCATTAACCCCTCTGGATGGAAACCAAGCGTTCCTCAGGCCTACATGGCAATTGTTCTCATTTGGATTCTAGCCTGCTTCACCTCTTTGCCTTTCTTGGCCTTTCAGCTGCTCACAAATGAGCCCTATGCCAATGTAATCCTGCCTATGTCATCAGTACATGACCAAGATTCTCTTCAGGCTTATCTCAACACATCTCCTCCTCAGCCTGTCTCCTACACATACAAAAACCTGTCTGTGCTTCAAAATTCATACCGCTCGCTCTTTTCTTACGTCCCCACCTCGCCACATATGGAAGCCTGTGTGGAGCACTGGCCATCCCAGGGTCACAGGGTCGCTTACACCACGTGGCTCCTGCTGTTCCAGTATTGTGGGCCACTGTTTTTGGTCCTGCTCTGTTATGTTAGAGTTATTGTGCGACTTCGTCACCGCAAAGACATGCTGGACCGTGCCCGGACCCCGGAGTGCCAGCGTATGACCCACAGCCGCCGGATCAACATCATGCTGGTTGCACTCATAACAGTATTTGCTCTTTGCTGGCTTCCTCTCACCATCTTCAACGTGGTGTCAGACTGGAACCAGGAGGCTCTGCCTGTCTGTCACCACAACCTGCTGTTCTCCCTCTGCCACCTGCTGGCCATGTCCTCCACCTGCATTAACCCCATCATCTACGGTTTCCTCAACTCTAACTTTAGGCAAGAGGTGAGCGAGGTGCTCCTGCACTGCCGCTGTTTCCCACTAGAGGAAGAGTGTGAGCGCTACCCCATGTCAACTGCACACATTGAAGTATCCCACACCTCTGTGCCTCTAAACTGCAGGAGCAACTCGGTCTGACATTGATGCTTCAGCCTAAAGGGTCCTTCTTACATTAACTGTACAGCTGGAAGACAAACTGCTGCTGTTTGCTCTACCTTTAATGACACTACAACCATTTTAACAGTGGCTTAAAGGTACTTGTAGTAAATTCCTCACTTTAAAAAAAAAAAAATTAAACACAAGTTTAAGTTTTGTGTTGAAGAAATATCACCTAAAGTTAAACTAGGGCCGGGCTGCACTTTTGTAAAATACCAGTATGTAACAGAAGATGGTGCAGCCAGTCTAACCAGCAAGCCATTAACACATTACTATATACGATGGTGGCCTGGAACAAGAAAAGCAAAACTGTAACACTTTTAAGGAAATTGAAGCAGGGCTAAAAAGAAACATCACAAGTTAAAAAGAACCGCAGAACATCTTAGAAAACATTTCAACACACCCACTGGTAGAACACTGCCCCCAGTGGTGAAGGTTTTAGTGAACATTAGCGTTACAGAAAGTCCGATGTTTTGTCAGTTATTTGAAGTGAAGTGTTTATTACAATGTCTTATTATAAACTAGCTGCAAACATAAAAAGATGGTTGTGAAAAAAGTTTCAAAAGAAGGTGCATTTCACTTCTGTCAGAATTTCATGCTTCATGACCCTGTACTATTTTATTGTACGCTGCTTCTTTGCTGTGTATCTTAACAGGAAGTATTATGATATATGCCCAGTGGGTGTTAGCTAAACTGTGACGTTAAGAACTACTGCCAAGTGAACACTGTAAAAGCAAAGCATAATGTTTTTTCAACCATCTCAAATACAGTCATGTGAAAGCTTTCTTTTTGCATTGACTCTGTGCAGTCCTGTGAAAACTAAGCAAACCTTACTGTAACTGCTTCCATAGGAATTAAGAGGGTAAAAAGCATCCAGGTGCTGCTATTCAAATGCACTTGATTAACTGATCATCAGCAAATGTGAGCACCTCTGGTCTCAAGCATTCAGCTGTATGTTAACACAATGCCATGAAGATGGCAGCACCACTTAGGTTTGCAAAGTTGCATCTGTTCTTTGTGACATGTCAAAAATCTTTGCTGAGTCAGATCAATTGTTTAATGAGTATAAAACATATGTGACCATGCTGTGGCCTTCACACTCACCGGACCTCAAACCGACTAAATGCCTAAAGCAAACTTTGAAGTGATGTGTTACACGGTGGGAGGGAATGCCTTTCATAAGGATGCTGTTCATCCCTCCATACAGTTCCTGAGACTTGTAAATAGAGCACTGAAGTTATTCTAGAGACCCGGGCCCTAAGTATATGTTAGATTTTCATTTCATTTGTCATGGAACTGCACGGTATGCCATTTTAAACTAGATACTAACATTAAAAACTATTTGGTGAGTGAACCACTGCTGTTGTATTTCATACATACATACAGGTTTTTGGGGTTTTTTTGTATTTATAGTATTAGAGTGTGAAATTTCTGTGTTACAGTGAAGAAAAGACGAGGTGTGTTTTGTTCTGTGATTGACGTGACAAATAAAGGTGAAAAGTAGCTGCTTATATCATTGTTAAATTATAGGCCTAAATTTACTTTAGATGGGTTCAGTAAATATTAAAATGCTCAAACATTGAATGTGCATGGGCGTGGCTTTTAAAGGACATCAAAATGTGTTAATTAACTAGTTTGGTTGATGGAATATGTTTATGTAGATGCACTAAATCCTCAAGTTTTGTCTGCATGTGGATTACTTACACGTGTCTTATTTAGAGACTTGCTTATGTGTGAAATAAATACCGTAAATTACATTTCAAAAGCACTCGCTTGTTTTGTATTTATTTCCTCAAACTTATTGATTTTGCATAAAGTTTTCAGATTAATGCACCGCTTAACCCCATCCAGACTGGACCCAGCCAGCACACATAGGTGGGCCCCATATAGGATAAGTAAGGGCACGCATTATGGGCCCCATAAGGGTTTGTCCGCAGTTTCCATGGTGGCCCTACAGGGGTTTGCCCAGATAGATATTAACAGGCCCTGAATATGTGTTCATTTTGGACCCAGATGGTCCATGGATGCATGGGCTATGCATGGACATGCATGGGCCTCATGTAAGTCAACCATCTGGGGCCAAACATAGGGAAAAAAATAGACATAGATCTCAAAGAAAGACAACTGGCAAAACAAAGCAGACAAAAAGAAAGGAAAAGAATAAATAAATAAAATAATAAATAAATGCGAGTTACAAAAATAAGTTATAGTCTTTCCAGATATTTTTTGTTTTTATAGCCTTTTTGTTATTTGAATCTGAGATTGAGTCAAGATATATTTTAACATCGATTACAAAGAGGTCAAAAAGAGGTTTCCTGTGCATTATTTTACGTTTATGAATATGAAATTTGGCAAGAAACAAGATTAAGTTGTCTTGAAAATTTTCAAAATAAAGAAGGAAATCTGGTTGGATATAGTTAGAAATTAGAGCGACAATGTCCTTCCAAAAGCTCTTTGAGCATGTACAATTCCAAAACAGATGAACAGAAGTTTCTGGATAAAGGTTACAAAAAGGGCAGGAAATATCAATATCAGTTTTGTATTTCTGAAGAAAGTGCTTAGTTGGATAAAATTTATGAATTAATTTAAAAGAAACTTCTTTAACTTTATTAGTGAGAAAGAATTTGTGTGGGAGAGACCAAACTTTTACCCAATTAACATTCTGAACAAAGGAGTTCCAATAAGGTACACAAGAAGGGATGAAACCAGATTTTCGTGGAATAAAGGACAGATTTTGGAATTGGTGGCTTTTAGTTGGGTTGAGAAACAGAGTTGGTTAGGACACATCCACATTCCTTTTTGGGCTGGAAGTGACGTATGTTACCCATTAGCCAATGATAGTCGTTTGTTCCAGAATACATTATTCTACAAACTCCACGCGCGAACAATACGAGCAGGAGGCAGATGTTGATCGAAACCGTGCTATTTAAAAGTGACTGCCACACAAAGTAAGTCACCGGCAACCTCTGAAAGTGCTTGTTTTATGTCTTCTTTCACGTCTTTGGACCCTAAAAGTCACAACAAGTGAAATGCGTGAGTCAGCGGAAGTATGAACCATAGATGGCCACACAGTTGTTAGCTCGCGAGTTTAGCATCATAATGTGGCGTAACGATTTGTTAGCGTTATTAGAGTTTATTAATATATGTTGATAAGCATTACATTTAACGAATATGCCTTGAGTATTTTACGTTACACAGTAACTAACGTCATGTCCATGTGTTTGATTATCTGCCTTGATTCATCATTTCACTAATAGCTGGCTTAGCTAACAACAGTAAGACTCAGCGTTTGAGTAATTTGATTTACAGTATGAGGCAATACAGAAGTTAGAAGTCCTTATATATTTCGTATGTACCTTGAGCAGAGAGTAGACTGACAAATTCCAGTGCTGTGGTATTAGTTACAAGTTTAAGCCTGTAGCTGGAGCAGACGCCTGTGCCTTCAGTGCTTCATATATGATTTTCCAAGAAGTGCTTGGGTCATCGTTTTGACACAACACCACAGCTGCACAGCTTGCAGCTGTGGTGTTGTTTAAAATAAAGTTGTCATGATCTGATACCCTAAACCCACACACAACTGAGGTTGTTACATTTGTCACTAAAATGCTTAGAAACATGGTGTCTAACCAGATACTAACTCTGCATGGCCTTATCTAGGCCTCCAGTAACACTTTGAGGAACCTGGGCATCATTTTTGACCAGGATATGTCCTTCAGTGCACACATTAAACAAATATGTAGGACTCCTTTTTCCCCTCATCTTCACAGTATCTATAGAAACATCCTGTCTCAGAATGATGCTGAAAAACTAGTTCATGCATTCATTACTTCTAGGCTGGACTTTTGTAATTCGTTATTATCAGGTTGCTCTAAAAGTTCCCTAAAAATGCTCCAGTTGATCCAGAACATTGATTCATGTTGTCGCCAACATGAATTTGGCTGTTTTCTTGTTTTTAAAAGTGTCACATAGTAAAATGCATGTAGTCTTCTATTGTCTTTATTTATTTTATTTTCTAGTATCTGTATCTCAGAGTTGAAGAAGCCAGTAATGACCACAACCACCAACTCTTCAGTTCTTAAAGGTATTGCACATATTAGTTTTATTGCAGTGGATCCAGGCTGAGGTTTATGACAGTGGGATTAAGTGTGCAACTCTGTTTGATGTGCCTTTAGATGTTGTTGCCTATGTTGACGTTTGGTCATCCAACAAAACAGCAAACTGCTCAAAGCCATTCATTCAGCAGCTCCTGGAAATGGGAGCTCAGGTGAGGCATTATTTTCACTTTATTGTATTTGTTGTGTTGTCAGACAGTTAAAATATAGAGCTGGTCTATGAGTTTTTGGACAGTGACACAATTTTTGCGTTTCAATCACAGTTGATTTTAAAATCAACAGTCAAGATGTGATTGAAATGCAGAATTTCAGTTTTCAAGTGTTAAAGTGTTTAAAAAGAAGTATTGTGTTAACTGTTTAGAAATTACAGACATTTTAGGCGCAGTCCCCCATTTTCAGAGGCTCAAAAGTAACTGGACAAACATAATTTTTAATCTTTCAGACCTTTTGATGTTGCAGAGCTGACCAGTGCATTTCTTCTTTTTAAGAATGGACCAGATTTTGCTGCCTCTGTGATAGGTTTATTTTGTTCTTCTTTTGTTTTTTTCAGCCCAGTGATGGCCTGCTTCATTTGCATCAACACAGTGTTGTTTTTGGCAGCCATTTTAGTTTTAGTTTTAGTCTTAGTCTTTTGGACGAAAATGCTTCTTAGTTTT
>JAVDPK010002861.1:117168-146801 GCA_034780415.1 Cichlasoma orientale
GCTGGGTCATGAATCTTCTTAAGATGTTTTTGTGTCATTTCTTATATATACTATCCAGGTGTTACGATGATGGTGTGCATGTGGATGAGGAGTTATATCCAGCCTTAAATGATGAAAGCAATCCTGTCCTGAAGAACAAGAAGGTGAGCGAGATGCACCTGATCTTTATGTTGATATCTTAGGGTAGGCTGTAAATCAGTGTTGTTTATTTTGGATTGCCAACAAAGTGTGACATATTCTTATTTTCATCCATGCTGATGGGTCATAAGTCTAAGTAGATATGCCCAGTCCTGTCTTAAATGTAGTAATGTTTTAAATACCTTGAGGTCACTACATTAAATGTCTGAAGGTAACACAGGCCCTTTACCTTAAATATATGGGTATCAATTGTTCCTATGTGTTTAGTCACCCCCAAAGGCCAATTTTGAGCCAAGAATTTGGGGTGGGGGTCCAGTGGTAGTTTTATGCTGTGTTTGGTATTTTGCTGGTCCCCTTTAAGAAAAAAGTCACTGCAAATTGATACAAAATAAATTGGTTTTTGCTCTTATCACTTGTCTGTATATGCTGTTGTATATATTGATAATAAAGCTGTTTGTTTACGGTATTCTGTGCATCAACATCAGTGATTTTCATCTGAAACTAATCAGCCATGTATTTCCTTTGCTTCCTATTGAAAATGTTTTTTTTTGTGTGTTTGCTTCATGTAGCATCGCTGCATGCAGCCAAAAGATTCTCCAGAGAGGACACCTGAAAATGACAGGCGCATGAGGAAAAAATTAGACAAGATGATGAAAGACTTTGCTCCAAAAGAACCTTTGGGTAAGGGGTTATAAAAGCATTGGATTTCTTTTTTAAGTTTGCCATTTCACACCTCTTTTTCTTCACAGTTACAGATGTGTCACCCATCATTATTGACGAGAAGAATGGAATAGTCTATAGCCCGGCTTTTAAAAGGTCAGATTACATGGCACAGCGTTTGAAAGACATGAAGGATAAACGAGAGAACCTTTCACCCACAGGTACGTGCAACAGTAGGTGAATAGCCTGATGGGCTGACAGACTTGAAACATTTCAGGGTCTTTGAAAGGAAGCCAACTCATGAAAATGTCACTGCCTTTCAGCTTCACAAATGGTTGAATCTCCCTCACCCACCGGGCTGAAGCCTTCTCTTGGAAGCACACCAACTGTCCTCAAATTAATGTGTAAGAAAACTGGTTACTGTCTTATTGATATTGATCTACAGACATTTATAGCGTGGCATTTATCTTTCCTAAAACAGAAGATGAACTTCTGTATTTCTAAGAAAGGAAATGGGTCTGTAATCCACTGTAGACAGGATGTTTTTTTTTTCCTGTTCTCAAATACAAGACCAGCATTGTGTCTCTTGTAACAGTAAAAGCTCTTAAGGCAGATACCTATTTATAACGCCAGACAGTATCAAATTGATATCTATTTAGTACATCAGTAGGATTGGAAACATCATTAGTACATGTTCTAGTGAAATATATTCATTTATTATTAAACAGAGATGTCTGAAAGCAACCGGGAATCTAGAGAGAACCTGGTTTATAGTGGTGTGGAGGCAAACAAAACGGTACAGCTTAAATTAATTGAGCAATACAGTGCTGAGTTTCTGTGCAGTGCAAATCACATTAAATAGCAGTGGGCCAATATTGTTCCCTTAGGGACATCTTTATCGACCATCTTGGATTGCCAAGAACAGAACGCACAGAAAGAACAAAACACTGTAGGCCACAATATGAGAGGCTTTGGATAGATTTACAGTGACTGCAGTACAGTGTTGCTTTTTATTAGCCTCTTCTAAGAAAATATCCTGGTGTATTTATTTTGATATATATGCAGCTCTCGACACCAGCCTCTGGTTTGTTTTACATGTGCTGCTGTTCGCCTTTCACACATCCAGATTAGACACTCCACTAAATTACTGTGGGGGTGTAGTGTCCAATCTGGATGTGTGAAAGGCAAACAGCTGCCGGTGGTTTTATAATGGCTAGAACCATTAGTAATCCCACCAGACACACAGGAAAGGAAAACATTGGACAGAAAGTGGTTAAAATATGCATAAAACACTTGATTATTTATTATTACACCCCAGCATTTCTGTTTCTAAAATGTTCTGTTCTTTCTTCTACATAGATGACCAGTCAGACGATGATTCCAGTGCTTCTGTTGCTGAACTTGGTTACTCACCTGATAAGGAAGAAGGGAGAACGCACACAGATGTCAGAGACCACGAACATCTTGAACTACCCCACAGGAAAGACTGCCTCTCACCCTGCCATCATGTACCAGAAAGGGTCATAAGTGTGCCTACCTGCCCTGACTCTGAGAACAAAAAGGATGAAGAACGAAAGAAGCAAAAAAAGTCACAAAGGACCTCAGTTAGGAAAAAAGAAACCATTAAAGACAAATCTATAGAGTTTTTAGAAAGTGCTCGTCAGGGCAGGATATCTGACGACAGCAAGAATTTGCAGAAAGAAAGAAGACAATCCCAGATAAAGTCACCTCGATTATCACCTAATAAATCGGACAAGAAAAAACAAAAAATCACAAAAGTAAAAATTTTTGCAGAGACGAAATCCCTTATTTCTCCTGACACTCTGGAATCCTCCAGCTGCCTCTCCTCAGCCACGCGACGTGATGCTGCTCCGGGACAGAAATCACCCAAACAGGCTCGACAGTCATTTTCTGCACTGGTACGATCTTTCACTTCATCCAGTGAATACAAAAGTGTCACCCCTGTTAAAGCTGATGGAGATGATAACGTGTTTGAGGACTATTTCTCTCCAGCTAACCAGAGCCAGAGATCAGAAAGACCTCTGTCTCTTAATCTCCCTGTGGAGAGCAACATTCAGATACCTTTTAAGTTGGACGCTGTCCCGAAGAAGAGAAAACAAAGAAGAAGTGAAATCTTTGGAACACAGGGTCAAAAAAAGAGGAAAATGAACAAAAGTGACACTGGTAAAAATCTTGCTCAGCAGTCTGAAACTAGCACTGAAACTCGACGTCAACAGGAGGAAGAGGAAGAATCTTTGCCTGCGTTGAATAGCCCAAGTGCCGATAAACTAATGGGTCAACCAACCACGTTACCAGAGGATCAAACTCTGTCAGAGCTGAAGAAAAACTCTGATTTCAATGTTCCTTGTCACACTGTGGAAAGTGAGTAATATGACTGCCAGAATTACAAATGAAATGTTGGGATGCTGTTTAAAATGTAAATAAAAATGCAATGACTTTCAAATCTCATAAAAAATAATTTTCACAACAGAGCAAAAAAAAAAAATAAATCAAATTTTTAAACTGAGATTTTACTATTTCTTGAAAAATAATGGCATATTTTGAATTTGATGGCAGCAACACATTTCAACAAAATTCAACAAATCCTTCCATCCAGACATCTGTTTTCAGGTAAGGCTTTTTATAGTTCAGGAAGACAAATGTTAAATCACATAATCTATTACAACTGCATGGCTTCATAATAGAAGAGTCCAGGTGCTGAGCCGGCCTGCCTGCATTCCAGAGCTTTCACCAATCAAAAACATTTGCAGCATCATGAAACACAACATATGACAAAGGACGGGACTTGCAGCTGGAATCCTATATGAGACAAGCATGTGACAACATTCCTATTCAAAAGTCCAGGAGCTGCTCTCCTCACTTGCCAGATGTTTATGGACTGTTAAAAGAAGAGGGGATGCTGCACAGTGGTAAACATGGCCCTGTCCCACTTTTTTGAGATGTCGCTGCCATCAAATTGAAAATGACCGTATTTTTTCTTATAATGGAACATTTTCTCACTTTTGAGTTCTATGTTGTGAATAAAATGTGGATTTATGAGACATGTCATTACATTCTGTTTTTATTTAGATTTTACTCAGCTTCCCAACTTTTTTGGAATTGGCGATCTGAGATCTGCTCTGATTGCTTCATTGTTATGAACTCAACAGAGGTGGAAGATTTATACTGTCTGTAATCCCTGGGTTTGCATGTGGCTTCAGAGGTTTTGCAGTATAATGACTCTTCAAAGAAATGCTCCAGCCAGTCTGAATGTTTTTTTTTTTGCTAATGTCTGGATATCACATGATAGAGAATATAAATAAACAAAAGTGCGACCTTTATAAAAGTTTTCTCATATTATCTTCATTCGCTTTTAAAGCCCTTATGTGTAATCTGTTTCTAGCATGTAGTTAAATTAAATTAGATGTTTGCATACACACACAATCATGATCTCCCCACATATCAAGTTCGTTGCTGCCTCTGTTTGCTTTCATGTGAATTGATCATGGGATAGATGGCATCTTACGCAAAGCATGCTGAGGCCTGACGCATAAGATACTGAACAGTTTAGAGTGAGTTACAGATGGAAACAAAGTGTATCTATTAACTGGTCATTTAAATCTAAGCTTCTTTATTTACTGTTCAATAACAAAATAACGTAAGCCTGTTTTCCATGTTGCTATAGGGATATGGTAGTAAGTGGTGTAAAGTTGCAATTTTCATTTAATGTTGCAGTGCATAAATGTGCAAACGTGAACGCACACACACATACAAAACAGCACCTGCTGTGTGATAGCTTGAGTGAACCCCCTCCTCCCTCCACCGCACGCTCACTCTCACTCTGTTTTAAATTGTCTTGTTTTCCAATGTAGGTAGAGGAAATGAATGTACAGTCGCAGCTGGTTTCACAGAGAGCCCAACCGAAGCTGAAGGAAATCACAATAAGCAAGCCAGCTTGAGTCTACAGAAAATGGTTAACAAGACAAAGGTAAGAAGACGACACGTTTAGTTCTAAATGTCTAACTGAATTCAACAATTCAGTTCCACAGTTTAGGCCCTATGCCTTAATTGAAAGACATTTTTTCTCACTGAACAATGCATGTCTATGGTACATTTCCTACTGTGTTGTGGGAAAATTGAAAAGCAATTGAAACAAACAGGATGTTACGAGTGTAATGTCACCAGTAGGAGGTTTACTGAGTCATTAAAGATATTGCTGGTGCATGGGAGTATACAGTTTTAATTATAAATCTCCAATTTATTTATTCATATAGTCAGTCTCTTTTGTTGTGCTTTGGTGCCTGCTAAAATTGCACATATTAACCCTTTCAGACACACATTGATGTTACTTTTCTCTCCTCACTTCAGTGGCTATAGTTACTTATAGCCAATCAGGGCTTTGTACAGGCCATTGTTTATCTTCCTTTGTCACACAGATAGATAAAAAGGAACACAGTGTAAAAAAATATTTTTTTTCCCCATGTTTGTCTGTAATATAGGAAGTTTAGGAAGTAAACCAAACATCACATGTGTGTGTAATTTCCTAATAAGTATTTCCTCCATAAGGTCATTCACTTGCATGGATGTAGGCGTTTGACGCTACTGACGATACTGTCTGATCCTGAGGGTTTCCTGTGTTTTGCCTCTGTGATGGTACCATACAACTTCCTTGCTTGTGAAATGCACCTGGGCTCTGTTTTCGTTACACTAGTAACCTCAACAAGCTGTAGCTGAAATAAAGCAAAGATGATGTCATATCCCCCTGGGATCTTTTATTAGCTAACTTTATTGTAGCCTGATTGCAAAGAGGTTGTAATTGTTATTTTGGTTCTATAAAGATTGTGGTGATGGATTAATCCCTATATAGTTCTGGTAAACACAGTCATCAAGTATAATTACTTCTCTTATCTTTATAAATGCTTATAGTAAATGTTAAAACTCACGTTGCTCAGGTTTGGGTGAAAGAGTGCAAATGTCTAACAAACTTTTAAAATTCTGAAAATGTCAGCAGCTTATGTTTATTAAATACAACCCAGATATTTTTGCTTCATTTACTGGGACCTTTACCCTTATTTCCATTAATTTAACCATTGATAGAAGGCAGGATGGGATCCATGCTTTCATGTTGTTCACACCAAATTCTGACTCCGCCATCTGAATGTTGCAGCAGAACTTTTTTCTTCTATTGTCCAATTTTGTTAAGTCTGAATTGTGGCCTCAGGTTCCTGTTTTTAACTGACAGGAGTGGCACCCTGTGTGGTCTTCTGATGCTGTAGCCCATCTGCTTCAAGGTTTAGTGTGCTGGTTGTAACAAGTGGCTATTTGGGTTACTGTTGCTTTATTATTAGCTTAAAGCAGTCTGGCTGTTCTCTGATCTCTGGTATCAACAAGGTATTTTCACCCAGAGATCTGCTGCACACTGGATATTTTCTCTTTTCGGGGCCTCTCTCTATAAACCCTAGAAATGGTTGTGTGGGAAAATCCCAGCAGATCAGCAGTTTCTGAACTACTCAAGACCAGCCCCTCTGTCACCAACAACCACGCCAAGTTCAAAGTCATTTAAATCACCTTCCCTGTTCTCGTGTTCTGTTTGAACAGATATACCTAACAAAGTGTCTGGTGAATGTATATCATACCTATCATCATTTTCTTCATTTCATATCACAGATTTAAAAACTCTCTAAAATACTCAAAAATGTTATGTCAGCCTCACTAATGTTTATGTAAATGTATGTCTTCTATGTTACAACAAGTAAAAACCTGGCCTTCTTTCCGCTGTTATTGTATTTGGCTCTCAGTAGATCAAGTACATCTCAAGTTTTGCAGCCTCATCTCTCTGTGATTGCCTGAACTGCTTCATTTTAAGTATGCGCAGAATAGTCGCCATCAAGGAGATCTAGTCATACAGTGAAGAATTTCCTTCATTTGTGGTGGAAGTGTTTGTGCTCTGAGGCTCTGTTAGTTCACATCAGCTCTTTGTCAGAGGCTCATTCATTCTCATTGCCCTTTTCTTGTGCTGCTGCCAGATCATGACCACTGCATAAGATAGGCCAGAGTTGCTTTAAAGGAACTTTCAGAATATCTTCATATACTTGTTTGACTTGGCTTGAAAGAATTTTAAATTTGCTCTTCTCATCAACTTTTTTCAGTCTTTTAGTCTCTATAAAATAAATTGCAATATCAGAATATATTCCTTTAAAAAACGAAGGGGCTATAATACTGTGACATACCCATTTAGTGACTTCCCAACCTGCCGTCTCAGTGATAATGTGTTGTTTGACCGGTATGGGGTCAGGTTGTGGACTGTTTTGGCTCTACTGTTCTCAACAGACCTTAACCCCTGACTTCCAGCTGGGGGGGGCAGATATCAGATGTGGCAGGAAAGATCTGGTGGTCCTGTTTGTGGTTAGGTGTTTGTGCTGATGATATTTTGCTGTATTGGTGCCAAGCATGTGGTTGAATGGACCACAGTCACCAGGCTGCAAATTTACAGTTTTTGCAGTAGTCAGTGTCTCTGGATGTGTTTTTTTCTCTTCTCATGGCCTTGGTGTTTTGCCTGTATGCAACAATATATTCAGCAGGGTTGTTAAAAGGGCACGGCCACTGAAAGAAAGAACTCTTTCACTTGTTTAGTGCTGCATCATTCACCAAATCAAATCACAATATGTATATCCAAAAGAAGTATAATATTCATTCAGTTTCCTAGTGTCTTTGTGTAGTTGCTGCTTGGCTACTTTGAATACTTTAGATTTGTGTGCCGCAGATTTCACTCTCTCTCTGATTTCTGCTCCCATTAAACACAAGCCAAGAAACAAACAAATCCAAATGTGTGCTTTTAACGAACATTGTGTAGCTGCTCCACTTATACTTTATTGCCAGATATGTGGTGGCTGTTCCTGTAACAGACTGTGAGGATTAGAAGTAGCCCAGAAAAATAGAATAGGTGTGAAAGCAGTGAACAGAGATTTGTTCCCTCTCATAATTTTTGTGGGTTTCTCTTTGTTTCAGGCAGTGAGAACTCTCGTCATGACAAGCATGCCCACGGAGTAAGTGCTCCTATAAATATCACTATCTTCTTATTCTTTAATTTTAATGCATTAATTAGCAAGCTGGAAAGAGAAGGTGTCTAATTCTTATTATTTGTGTCTTGTAGGAAGCAGAACACGGTGGCTCAAGTAGTGAAAGCGCTCGGTGGTTTTTCAATCGTTGACCGCGTTTGTGAGAGCACAACTCATGTGGTATCTGGGGAACACAGGCGGACTCTCAATATTCTACTGGGTATAGCTCGTGGTTGCTGGATCCTCTCATTTGAATGGGCAAGTAGACAATGTTGTTTGATATTATTTCAAACGTAGGATGGAGTGTGAAGCTATCTTATCTCTAAATGAAATGTTTTCTTTTGAGTAGATACTCTGGTCCTTGGAGCAAAGGCAATGGATTCCAGAGGAGCCGTATGAACTTGCAGATCAATTTCCTGCAGCACAGGTAAGTCAACTTTTACGATTACTACTTGACTGTCAAGTAGCAATAGTAAAAGGGTCTTCGACACATTTGCTACCAACATTAAGTTCACAGAAAGCTTTTTAGCTCCGCTGCTGTCAAAGACGACAGTTACAGCAGAGCTGATCTGATACTGAGCCATCCTTCAACTTTTTGCTAAATTCACTACTGCTCGGTCATTTATATTTGAAATCTTCTGAAACTTGGCACAAATACTCTCTGGGTATGGCTCAACAAAATAGGGAGATGGATTTTTGATTTTTTTTAATATATTTTTTTATATTAAAAAAATCTGCCCAGGTTAGTCCTTTTTTATATAAAATAATATATTGCTTTCTAAATGCAACAAAAGAAATTTTCTATCTGTCCAGAACTTAGAAATTTAGAGATTTTACTGGCACCTTAAATATCATCTAAAAAGCTCCCAGCCTTTTCACACGTACTTTAAATTCCATTATTGACACTCATCTGTTTACAGTACTCTTGTTTTTCCTAAAGCATCCTGTGTGAATTGTGGATGTTGCCTCTTCCTGCACGTGTCATTCATGAATCACCGTCCTCTCCTGCCCTGCAAGGAAAGACTTGAGGTCTTAATGTAGACAAATGTTTCCTCTTAAAATTGCATGATGGCTTTTGTCGTGACAGACAAAATATTTTGTATCCTCATGGCCTTTTTTTGACTCCTTTACAACATTTGGCATACTACATGCGTCCCTCTTTCATTCAGTTCTTGTGGCCTCTGGTGTGTGTTGTTTCCTTCAGCTGTTGTCAGTGAATTTTCATTTTTCAGAACGGATTTCATTTGTCTATTTTTGTTCATTTTTATGAATTTTTTAACTTGAAACTGTTGAACCGTCCGTCTCATAGCTGAGAGGTTCCCGGATGAGGATTTGGGGCAAAATAGTACATTTTTTATTTATGCATCACAAACTGTTCAATATCTACTGTTTTTTGGATATAGTTTTGAGAGATATTGCATACAGTGACATTAAGATGATAAACATTAGAAGTATTGGAAAGTGATTGTGTTATTGCTCGGTTGTTTTTGCGCGCAGCCAGGATTGTTGGTCTGCACCTTTAAATGGGTTTTCTCATGCTGTGTCACATTTAATTTGAAATGTGCAGCTGAACCTATTAATGACCTGAAAAAGCACAAGTTTGTAGCATGTTGAATTTATTGTGTATTTTGGAAAAGATAATATTACACAGATGTAAAAAAAACCCCAAAAACATTTTAAACAACATTGTAGCAGTTCAGCATCAGCCAGGCTGTTCATTCTTGTTTATTGGATTTAGGCTTAACTATTATGTCACCCAGTACAAAGTAGAATCACTTCCTCGTGGTTGATTTTAAACATTCAATTTCAGGTATACAACAGCTGCCCAAGCATTGCAATCAAATCTCCTTAAGCCAGTACTGACGGGTTAAAAATGGGGCTCATTTATCAGATTTTTCTTTCAAAAAAAAGTTTGCATGTTGTAGCTTCAAAAGAACCATTACATAAAACATAAAAAAATACATTCCCTGCAAGACTGCAAAAAGATTAGCTTCATATATGAGCATGTGGGAAGGTACTGTAGAATTATATTAAAAATTATTAATTTCACTTTATGTGTAATAAAATTAATAACTAGCTATAACAAAGCTCCTTTCTTATATAATAAAGTTTAATATCAACCTTAAAATCTACTTATAAATTAAATTAAACAACAAATGTACATATATTCTCTGTAGCAAAACAGTGTTATTATAAGTGGTATTTTTACATGAACATTTACATTTTGAAAAATGTTTAAAATACAAAACAAATCACTTTCACCAGATGTTTATTAGCATATTGTACCATCGTCTGTTTTGTACAATGATATTGGCAGCTGTTACTCAAAACATCGTTAAACTGTTAAAATATTAAAATGATTCAAGGAATTAAATTAATCTGATTAGGTAGCTGACTAAATAGAACCTGACTGATATAGAATTTTTAAAACAGATGGCGATATTTGGTGATTTTTTTTTTTTTTTTATTTAAATAATCCAATATATCGCCAGATTTTTTTTTTCTTTCAGAAACACAAAACAAACAGATTTTCCTAGCATTTGTTAAGTGTAATTATGAGTACTTAGTAACATGGTTGGGAGTGTTTCTCCTGTCTCTTCTTTACTTTTCATTTTTATTTATCAGCCAGTAAAGAAAAATAATTTTCAGATATCAGTATTGTCAAATAGCTAATATCAGCCAATAATATTGGCTGGCCAATAAATCAGTCGGGTTCTATTACTAAATTTAATTACTATTCATATAATTGTACGTACTACAGCTATGTGTGTTGCTGTGACTGTCCATATTTTAAAATCTACCACATAAAGATGCACAAAGTGTTTTGGCTCCCTTGAGAATGTTTATTTTTGGTCTTGTTTGTTGCTTGTTGTCAGGCAGAATTTCCTTCCCACTTTGTTTAATCCGAGAGTTCAAAGGGAGCCCAAGAAGTCTGCTGGTCTGATCATCATCGTAGTGGTCTTCAGTGAGTAGCCTGAGCCTTTCCAGTAGTACCATTTGATCCCGTTGAAGCGATTGGAGTTTTGGCCCTGTTGGTAGTACATCCCATTCAAGTTGGATGGACCGCAGGCATCAAACCACCAGCCTAAAATAGCAAAAATTATTAATTTAACCATCTTTGTATAGTTTTTATACTGTAGTTGGTGTTGGTGAGTTTTTGTTCATTTATGCACATTACAAATGAAGTGATTTTGAATTTAGAAATCTGTGACTCCACCTTCCACTAAGTCACCGGTTTATTTGCTGCATTGCAAAACAATTTCTCTGCTGTAATACCACCAGTAAACGATTTGATTTGACACAGAAGAATGGATGGATACACTTTTTTCATGCTAGTGCTGTACCCATCTGGGGAAAATGTAACCAGGTTATTTTATAGATTTCTTCTAAACCTGTGGTTTGCAGGCTGTCATAAAGTTGCTGTTTTAGGAAGAGGGCAGCTATATAAGAAGTCACTAAACGCACATTGTCTCTGATAGTATGTTTTTAAAAGTGGCTGTCTGGAAAAAGAATACTGTGGGTTTCTCAAAAACAGCTCATACATTAAGGAACCCAAAGAAAAATAAATAATAAAATTAATTAATTAAAAAGACATCCAAATTTCTGTATGAGAACCACTTTGGATTTTTAGAGTGATGACATTTTGTAGAAGTTAGTTGTAGAGATTTCTCAAATTTTTAGTAAGATGCCTATCAGATGTCCAAAGCTCATGGCATTCCCCTTTAAAACTTCGGTTGTTAGTTGTCAGATTTATTGCATTCCTTTAGCATTTTTGTTTATTTCAATTTCATGCAAGGAATGACAGATCCCACTTTTCTCTTTTTGCTGGACCAGTGCCACTCTGTTACACTTGCGTATAATGTGCTCAAAGGAGTCCCCTGTGAGAGACCCCTCATGGGAAAAAAGGGCTAGGGTAAGGGTTTGTGTGTTTTCATGTTCACTTGGCAGACCCCAGTACAGACGGAGGCAAACTTCTGGCAGCAGAGTTACTTTACAGGGAATGGACGAGGACCTTTTAAGCCACAAGAGGAGAGAGGGAAAAGCTCTGTTCCCAGGCTATTAATGTCAGCCATTGTAGAGACTGAATTCCCCAATGAGTTGATCAGTGATTAAGTCTGAGCTAATTGTGCTCTTTGACACGGCTACAAAAGGATAGTTGCCCTTAAATTGGCCTTAAAGAGTTTTGGGGCAAATGCCAAGATTTTGTGTGGATGGGAATTTGTTCCACAGCAAGTGTCCATTACTGATTGGCATATGTATTTTTTTTTTCCAAGCATAAGCATATTTACAGTAGTGTGTTTCTTACCTCCTGTTGTCAGCTGTGAACATTTGCAAACACATTTGTCATGGTCTGCATCCTTTGTACTGAATTCACTTCCTGGCTGCCCAATGCTGCTTATTTTGCCTGCCGTTCCGCTGTAGCCTTTAAGGTGTATCCTGTAAAATGGAAAAGGGAAAATGAAGGAAGAAGAGGAAGTACGTAATTTCTGTTCCTCAAAAGGCATTGCTCAGCCTCATTTATATACTTCTTTGGTTAAACATCTTAATCACACAGGATTTAAAATAGATTTTGTCATTAGGATAAAAGTGTGAGCTATGTAATGTTTTTATATATATTTGTGACTAACAAGCATAAAAAATGCTACTTTTATTTTATGCCAAATCTTTTTCTGTAATGCCATTTTGCATTTTCTTTTTAGTTATCACAGAGCGCACCATCTTAAGACCAAATTAGAGTAGACCTGAATACAGCTGCGTTGAAATGGGGCATTTCAAGGTCTGTTTGTCAAATTCAGGTTCTGCTTCTGAAATCAACTTTGATTGGAAAGCAAAAACATGTTTGAAGGTTGTCTTATTGCCAGGAAAGAATGTTAGGAAAACTGAAGCTTTTAATGTATTTCCTATTTTTCAAATACAGAGCAGCTTTATTATATTTTCTTTGGGCTGCTGCCAGTACATCAGTATCAGGAAATATATAGTCTTATACAGCAAGAACTAGAAGAGAGCAAGAACATTTCTAGAGTGTGTCCTAACAGTAGCAGTTGTTCAGCAGTTACAGTGAATAGAAAGCAATTTCAAGGTAGTTTTCTGGATAATGATAAGGACAAGGGACACTCTTTGGCTGTCAGAATAGCTCATATAATACTGAAGAATTGTCCTTTTTGTGTGTTAGTGATAAATGTTTAAAGCAAATTTAGTATCAATCATCTCAATAGTCTCGTGTTTGTCAGTAAACTAATGAATGCCTACTTGTAATGATCTGCAAGCATGTATTGAGGGTAGCTGACAATGTTAGATTTTTAGAATAATACACCAAACCTTTTCTACTCTCCACGTTCACTACATGTTCATGTGTGAACGATTGCCACTCCACTACATTATGTTGAGAATACAGCTTGTTTGGGGGCCACTTGCTTCTGAATGTTTACACATTTAATTTCTTTGAGTTTTGGGGCTATGGTTTTATTATGTTATGCTCAAAATTGGCAGGACTTTTTAGTATGTGTTAAGGATAGCAGTCTTCAAAAGCGCTGTCGCAACAGAGAATAATTTGCTGATGGGCTTTTTTTTGTCCTTAATAACTTAATAATAAGTAGAGAAATTTTCTGCTCAAAGCATGACATTAAACTAAATATTCATTATTTGGCACTTGGGGCCTGACAGATTTATTTCAACGTACTTGTAATTTTGTGCTTCATTGTCAAGAGAAAATTGGTCGTATTGTGAGAATCCAGAGTTTCCTTCCCAGTCACTCAACTGGATCCTTAATTTGTAGGACTGTTGATTTGTCAGTCTGGAGACAAATTCATTTCCTAACCAGAATTCTCCTGAAGGTTCTCCGAACCCCTGAAAGGACACAAAAGAAAAGTTATTAAACCGTGTGAAACTCCTGCAGTGATTGCTTTTCGGTTTATGAAAGAGTACACCCATGGAGGATCACAATGTGCTGCACGTTTTTGACTATTGCACTGAAAATGATTCTTCTCATGTGTTTGCAAAATCTCAGACGAAAAATAACAAATATTCACAATAAGATGTTAATGAAAAACCATTTTAACTAAGTTTGCATTCATGGTGTCAGCCCAGTTGTATCCTACTTACTTGGCATTGTAGGATGCCAAGTAAGTACAGTTTTAGTGGCACTGACTGTACTAAGGCTGGAATTGAATCTAATACTTGAATGATGGCAAAAGGCTAAAAATATGTGAAGTTTTTTATCAAAATGCGAGGGGAAAATGCTACTGTTATTTTCCTGAACAGGAAATGGGCATTGCTGCTCTCTGTTAGTGGTTACAGTTTGTTCCTTCTTTGAATTACCTCAGAGAGACAATCTCCAGCTCCTTAAAATATAGTCAATGGCCCAAACCAAATCTGACCACTGTTGGGCTGTTTGATTTGGAATAGAAGCCGTAGCCTGGGTAATATTATTTTTAAGGGAAGAATTTCTTCCTCGAAGCTTTTACCTTTTTGTACTCTTGCCACGTACGGTGAAAGTCAACACTGCCGTCAAAGCGTTTTTGTATAACCGTCCAGCCACCTCCTTCTGTCTCCATGTCACAGAAAGCCTTCAGACACAAGGGGGAAAAAAAAGAGTAGTGAATATTTATTCAAATATAATGCTCTGTAAACAGTTCATACTTATTTATATTTTGACCTAATTAAAACAAATGTGTTCAAGGTTTCAGAAATGAAGACAGAAGTCGTTTAAAAAGTATCTAAGGAGATCACAGTTGTAGCCCAAGCATGCGCATCATTAATAGAAGTCTAAGAACATTTTCAGTGAACCTCTCTGCCCTCAAAAACAGCACATTTTCTTTAACTGAACTGCTCTTAAAGCAGCATGCACTGTTTTGTTAACAAAGTGAGTGTAGGTCAGTGTATGCCTGTGTGACTGTTTATGTACACTTTGATGGCAGTTTTTCAGTCTGTACTTGCACTCATACATGTATTCTTAATGATCTAGAGAAACAACCCCTCTTCTTTGCCACCAGGTTATTGTGCGCCTTACCCACTTCTGGCTCAGTCACACTAGACTAAAAGTAGAATCGCAACTGCAATGAAAAATTGGTGGTTGCCCGGTGATTGCACTGAATGTTTTTGCGTTTGGCAACTGATTGCAGGACATTGCAGCGACTACTTTTAATCATAAGGGGACTGCACAGTTCACAGTTCCTAATTTATAAATGCAAATGGATTGCCAACATGTTGCAGTCAGTCTGAGTCCGCATCAGTTAGCGCAGTTGGTATGTGACACGTCTTTGCAATAGGGGACTCAACTAGTTGTCAACTGGATTGCATTCTGATAATATTATTGTATGAAAGCAAGCTTAGCGAACACCTATGTCATTTTGCAGTTAAAACACAGCAACTACGTCCCTATTTGTAGAGGAATTTCTGTTTCAGATCTGTGAGATGCAAATTTCTATAGATGGCAACAGATTTGAAATCTTATTGGATTTCGCACAGTTAATTGCTGTATTATCACAGATTACGTAGAATCAATAACTTGTTATTCAATCACAAACTGATAGCAGGCTGACTCCCGCTTTATCAACATCTTGAGGCACCAAAGTCACTTTAAAGATGTTAGCTGACTGAGAGTGGTCACAGACCTGGTCCCGTTTCAAAGGCAATGAGATTGCAAATTCACTGGACACGGTCGCAGTAATTTTGTTTGTGCCGTGGCCTCCAACCACTGTTTTCCCTAGTGTGACTGTAGCAAAGTCTGTAAAACCAGTTTAAAACGATCAGTCAGGCCTACCTTACCTTAACCTCCATTGTATTGTTGGGTAATGTTAGGGTGTAGACGCCACTGTTGGTGTTCCCTGACTTGTAGACAGCAGCACAGTCCATGAATGTGGTAGGAGTGTCCCGCATCATGAACGTTTTGGTCTCTGTAGAAGAAATTAGCCTTTTTAATTTGACAGCACACATTTAGGTGTCAGCCTTTGCTAAACTAACATCTTTGAAAAAAACCCTGAAATACTGTGGCCCAAACTTTACTATGTTCCCACTAAACATAAGTACTGCAACTAGTTAGCTTGGTTTATTAGACTAAAGCTGATGGGAAACAGCTAGCCTCGGTAACACAGTCATTGTACCAGGAACTAAGAGAGCCAGGCTAGCTGTTTGCCTTATTTCTGGTCTTAGTGTGAAATGAAGAAAACTAGAAGCAAGCTGTGGCTTTATATTAACTTATACAATGATATTGGCTTTCTCATCTAACTGTTGCATACTCAGTGGCTACAGCTGTCTCAGCCTGCATGTCAGGACTGTGGTCAAACTTAGCAGCACCTGAGTGAATGTGTGCTGACATAAATGCTACTTAAAAAGACCTCCTGTTTGACCTTTAGTTTTAAACGCTGTTACAATGACCTGATGTGCTGACTCACCTCGAGCGGTGCCGGCAGCAATGGTATAAATGAGGTTATTCACAGTGTCCAGTAGCTCCTGCTGCTGATGCTGTATGGCTGTATTGTTGGTCGAGACTTTGAGCAGCTGCTGCTCCAGCTCACCGATGATGGCTGTCTGCTTGAGTACTAGAGTCTGGAGCTGCTCCTTCTCTTCTTGAAGCATCTTCATCTCCACCTGCCTCTGCTCCTCCATCTCCTTTACTTTCTTCTCTAGAAAACTGAGAAGCATGCAAGTTCAGCAGCTAGCTTTTTCATTGCTTATCCTTATATGCTTATCCTGTTGGTGAATGTGAAAATACTTTTTTTTTTCCTCCCTATTTTGTTTGTTGTACTCACCCGTTTTTTTCGTTCAGTTTGTTGATTTCATTTGTTTGATTGATTAGTTGTTTTTCCAACTTGTTGGTTGACAAGGAATTTTTAAGAAGTTGGCTCTCAAGCCGAGTTGTATGATGAATGACCTAAAAACAAAAGAACAAAATAAAGCAGTGCATTCACAGTGTCCTAGACACTCATCTCTCACGAGAGATTACCCATTCATTGAGTAGATGGTTAAATGTTTAAGATTGTCGTGTAAATGCTTTGTACTGTCTTTATGTCAAATTGTTGACATTACCTTAAAAATAGGATGTACTCTAATGAAATCAAATATTATGTTGCTTCAGACATTGTCACATTTAGCGTTTTCAGGTTTAATACTGAAGCCAAATTCCTGGAAATAAAAAGGCTGTAAACATGTAAATAAGTCCTAAATTTAATGAGGAAGAAATATCAGTCAAGTCAATTTGAGCATGAATCTTTGTATTTCATTATGCTGATCAAGTTAAACTCAGTTTGCACCTGTAGAGTGAACAAACAACCATTTTAAAATGACCACAAAAAAAAACAAAGAGAGAAAGAAACATGACAGGAAAGAACAGCCCACTTCCAATACTGCAGACATACCTGAACAAGGGGAAACTGTGAGAATCCACGTATTTTCACAGACCTACGTATTGAACTGCACTCTGGGGTTGGGGACCTTGCCACTAATTTCCCAGTTCGGAGGAACTGAACTCAGCAAAAAGCAGCTTGTTTACATGGATCCTAGCTGTGTGTCTCCAATGGAGCTGTTGATGTCTTTGAACAGACGGATGTCTGATTGTGACAAACTGATAGACCCTTTCTCTGGGAATACAAGTGTGCTAATAACAGGAAATGCTGTACAGTTGGCTCACATAAGGTCATTGACGTGTAGCCACAATAATAAACTGACGCCATCATGCCTGTTTTTCTCTCTACTTATTTTTTTTTTTTAACACTCGCAAACTATAATATTTATTGCAGCGTGGCACAGAGCAGGCTGTTATTTCTGCTTTTAAGGAATAAACAAAATGTGCAGTTTCACCTGTGCCTCCACATTGGTGAGTTTCCTTGTTTGCTCAGCAGTTTGACTTAGCAGGTTTGTCCCAATTTTAATCATCGTAGCTGTGTGGTTGTGTACAGCGGTCTGTTGGATTTGGAACATGTCCTGCTTCATGCTGTCCTGTATGTAGGTCTCTAGCTGAAAAACAGAAGGGCAATAATTAGCTTTAGACAGTTTGTAAGAGTTACTGATTGCCATCATTATCTGTCGTTTTTGCTGTGTACAGTCCTGTGTTGGACTCATACAGAGGTTCACAGATTTAAATTAATATGAGACATGGAGCTGTTCTTTTTCTCATTTGTTGTGGATGAAAGAGAAATCAGAGGTTAATAAGTCAAACTAAAACGTTTCTCAACATCAGGTAAATCTACTTTCAGCTGCTCCCTTATTCACAAGGGGTCGCCAAAGCAGGTCGCGTCGCGTGTTTGCTTTAGCAGGTTTTTTTGAATTCCTTTCCTGATGCAACCCCAAAGGGATTTGTGTCTCCCCCTGTGACTGAACTGGGGATGCATCACTTGTTAGGTGAATGTGTAAACCACTGCGCTATGGAGCCACTAAGAAATCATATTTTATTGTTTTTATTGTAATTCCTCCCTCCTTAAAACTATATGGACACTGATAATATATATATATATATAGTAATCTGTAACCCTAATTATCATTGTGCTTTGTGTATTTCATTGGTAAAGTGGATGATAATTTATATATTGGAAATAGGATGATAATACTGTCCTGCAGTGAAAAGATGCAGCAGATATGTTAATTTTAAAGAAGAGCCATGGGGATAGAAATAAACAGAAGTGGCCCATGATGAGGTCCTTCATTAAAAAAAAAATCTTTAAATCTTAACAAAAGTGGTTTTCAAGTGGTAGTTGGCACTGAATGGTAGAAAGGTAAATGATGACATAATAAATTGATAAACATCTTAATACAAAGGCAGTTCATAGTTCTGATGTAAACTTGCCCATGTCAGCGATCTTAATAATTTCTTAATAACTTAGAGATTTGTTATCTACCTTACTGTATTGCCAGATTTAGAACCAGACTAATCATTAAGTTATTTCCTGCACGGTGTTCCTGAGAGGCAATCAGGTCACACGACTCGTAAACAGGATGGAAGTGCTGAGTGAGAAGTTACATCCTTCATGACAGTCTGACTTGTGTGCAACTGGAAACCAGCGTCAATTGAATATCAATGTTATCTCCTCGTAGTTTGCATAATCAGTGTTGTTGTTTACTCATCAGTCAGAAATGCAACGGCAAACATTTTATTTTACTGTTAATACTTATGCTAAAAACAACCAAAGGCTGCAATTAGTGCTGATTTTGTTTGTCTTCCTCACTTGCTGTCTAGTGTGTTTATGTTCTCGGATTCACGCAGATGTGTGGAAGGTTGTCATTTGAATTGTTGGCAGGATGTCCCATTGACAGTCGATGATCTAATCAGTTGTTTACTCTGCGTGCCTCAGAGGCGTCAGTAAAGGAATGACTGTGTTCCTCATTTGTATGACAGACATTTTTTCCTCCAGCTGTCATCAGCTGGTGTACCATACATAGTACTTTAAGTAATGAAATGAGTGCACTCTGATAATTAAGCACGCTAAATCTTCTGATTTGCAACTTTTTCTTTCCTAATGTGTAACTTTTCTTTAAAGATCCCCAGTATGTTTATTTGACTGCTAGGCGAAGTCCTCTACGTAGGTGGCAATGCTTGTTTTCTTATCATTTTTATTTTATCTGATCTCTTCCATCCATCCTCCAAACCATTGATGGATGAAGGTGATGATGAGATTTATACCCTCAGAGAGGCACAACTGTGAGTTATTCATTCAAACAAGAAGCGGTCAATCTGTCAATTCGCTTTAGCTGCTTATTGTTTTTTGGGGTTGTGTGGCATACATTTTAATCAATGGAGCTTTAAATCAAGAAAAAAATTAGAATTTAAACACTCCTGTATAGGAAAGCTGCGCCCATCTAACATGCGTACACCTGCTGAAGTAGACCATCCCGAATAGCTTTGCAGTTCAGATGCCAAAGAAATTTGGTTTCTCACTCAATTTGTGATGACAGTGTTTGCCTCACTTTTACCAGACTTAACAGATTTCAGCTTAAAATTATTAAACAGTCCTCTCACAGTTATTGGGTAGCAAAGTTATTGGGTGTCGTCAACCACTGTGAGTATTCATTATGGCAGAATTAAGAAATAATTTTTTTTTTGTTTGTTTGTTTTTTAGGACAGAGCAAGAGTAGGTGCCTTAATACCCCGTATAACATACCGCAGTTTTCCAGTAGTTAAAACATCAAACATCTTAGGCACACATAAGCATGCCTCGAGTTGGAGTTGAGATTTATTTTTTCTACTCTACTTGGATGTGGGGGGGGGGTTATTTTATTTATTTATTTATTTTTTATTGTCTGTTTTTTCTCACAAACTTTCCAAAGAAAAATCCATTTTCACACCCGAGTTGTGGTTTCATCTCCCCAAAACGGACACAGCAGGTAAAGGTAAACAGGGTCGTTCTCTGTGCTGAAACAGATCCAGTGCATTGCTCCAAGTAAAGCCGCATTTTTAGCACCACATAGTTAATTGTCAATCTTCTTTAGTTTGTTAGAAATATCTGAGCTTATCAGTACATTAGATGTGGCTTTTGAAAAATGTTTATGTGCATTGTCAGCAGGCTTTGATTTCTGAGGCAGCTCTTGGGTCTTTCTGTGAGTATAGCGCCGTACAAACGGATCAGGGTTTGTTTTATGTTTCGAGACGGGGATCGTGTCATCAAGCTGTGAGAGGTTTTTGTGTTTCTGGCTTGTCTTGTTTCGCTCTGATCATTAATCACACTCTGAGAAGGACCAAGAAAAGAAAATTCTCACTTCTTTCAGTTGGACAAGTAATGGCTCAGTAAACTGAAAGGAAAGTATGCATCCCCCGTGTGGACACCTGTGTTGAGTCTTTGTCAGTCAAACACCATTACGTGCTTTTCTGCTGAATAAAGTGTCTCACAGACACTCAGCACATTTTTTTGTGTCCATTTCAAATGTCATTAAATAAGAACCGATTCTAAAAGAGCCTTTCATCCATTCATCCGTCCATTTTCCTAACCACTTGTCTAACTTAAGGATGTGGGGAGCTTTCAGAAGAATCTTTCAGTCTTGCAAATACAAGTTGTTGGTTTTTTTTGTTTGCTTTTTATTAAATATATAGTTGCTGACGCTGTGGTCATTTTTTTTAACTACACAGTAAGAAAAACAGTGTTTGTTTTAATTTGGTCATACCTTACTCATGTCAGAGAGCTAAGACAATGAGCTGTCCATCACAGGAAATGGGCACATTTCGCATAATGGTCTGTTCCACCTGTAGAAGTATATTTGATACTTCCACATGAGTTCAGGGAAAAGAGAATAATTTATTAGTTCCTGCCCTCGTTGGCACAAAAGCTCAAGTGAAAGTGAGAATCTCTCCTTTGACACCGCTGTGGTGGTTTCTTTAGCTCTTCAGCACATTTTGTCCTCTTTAACATTATTGGAGTTTTTATTTTGTACCTACACCGACTTTCTTTCATTATTCTCAAATTACTGTGATACAGTTAACATAGACTTTACGTTTCTTTCTGTAATGTCGTGGGTGTGACACAACTTTACCTTAAGCAGCCACTGCGTGTTGTTCTCCATGCTGATCTCCAGTTGTTCCAGCCTCTGAATTGACTCGTTGTCCGTAGGTCCATCCTTCTGCACAGGATAGTTGTAGCTGTTATACTGAGTTTGGCAGTTTTCCTGCTCAGGAAGCAGAAATGTATAGCTGCAAGGGCCATTTTGGATTTGATATTGTTTCTTCTCAGCAGCACTGTATCCAGTTCCCAGAGCAAGCCACAAGCTTAAAAATAGTAGGTCCACATTCAGCATCCTCATCGTAGAATGAGTTACCTTAAATAACAAATAAACCCCCTTAGATTTTCAAGGTTTCTACAATCTTATCTCAGTGATTGGATATCTTCTCCCAGCAGCATCCAAGTGTAATCAGCTCTCTGGAGGTTCTGCAGGTTCCTTTTATATTACCTCTCAGTGGTAGGAGGAGAAAAAGCCATCAGGAATTAGAGGTAGTACTGCATGTCCTAAGGTTACTGGTGCCACACTGCATATGCTCGCCTTTCATTAGACCCCTGACCACTTGCTATAGTGGTTTAAACTGTGAGTTTAAACCACTCCCCCTGCACTGTGGCCAGTCACTGTGAAGAGCACTGAAGTGGAGATTCCTTTCAGTACACACTCACTAAGCAGCACACAGGAGCAGATGCACAAACTACACATCTTCCACTATATCCTCTACAATACCCACATGTTTTTTTCTGCTTTAGTTGAACAACTACTCAGGATGCAGCTGTCCACCTTCAGCACACTCTTTGATAGTAGCAGGGACCATCCCATTCATTGAAAAATGTTTCCCGGCTTACAACAAGCACCCTGAATGGGCGATTCAAAGGAAGAAGCCTCCATTTAAATTTTATTATTAACCATTTCCTGTTTTGTACATGTAAGCAACACGTACATTACAGTTAAATATACTGTTTTCTCATTTAAAAAAATACAGTTGGGCTAATTTGATAAGCTCAAAAGGTCTTAAAACTCTAAAATTTTCATCTCAAAATATCAAAGTAGCTGTTTTATGACCTCTAATTAGAAAAACTACATAGCTTTTTTTAATTTACATCTACTTCAGGGTTTAAATGACCTTGGCAGAACTATGACTCACAAGCATAATGAAGCATTATTTGCTTTTACCCTTCTAGACCCAAAAAGTCATGGGAAAGCTGTGTGTTTTTTCCTTCATACAAAAAAAATGCATTTTTAAAAAGCAGGTTTTTCTGTTAGGCTGGAAGTTTTAATTTGAGCATGTTGTGGGTGTTTTCTGCAGCCTTGCCCATTCTTGTTTACACAAGTCCAAAATAGCCCAACAAATCATGATCCTACACTCTTACACATAAGGTGTAATTTTTTTCAATTTATTATTATTTTTTTTTTTACAGATTAAATGTTTTTGAAGCCTACTAAAAGGTGGTGTTGTCATTTTCCAGCATGTTCTGATAATATTTAGCAGAATGGTGGCAAAGTGCCTAAAATGCATGCATTAGTGATTTGTTTTTCTGTGGCTTAAGGAATACTTTGCTGCAGAGAGCAAAACAATATTGGGAAAACTAATGGCTATGTTTGATAGAAAATTAGGGAACTGGCTTCCAGCAACATATAATGATGCAACCATTCATTTTTATAACAACTATCCTGTTGCAAAACACAAAGTGTGGAGTGTGGGGTCTTTTTGTCCAATTGCAGCAGTATCTTGACATGACAAAGTTTTTGTAGTCTGTACAATTTTTCTAAGGGCTCTGTGACATGGGAAAACTAACTGCAGGTGTGATGTGTAGTCTAACCACCTTCTAGTGACAGCTAGAATGGTCTCCTCTTCATCAAAGTCAAAATGAACGCAACGTGACTAAACTTATAGCACACCAGCAGTTTTAATTTTCAGGTCTTTGTAAACACACTGCACTCAGGCTGGGGGGAAAAAAAGGAAGTGAACTACTGCGGTAACTCAGAACCTCCTTTAGCTGCAGCAGCCTCCATCAAATGTTTCCTGCATGACAATGAGAAGGAATTTTGAACCTTCTCTTACAAAACTGTTTTAGGTCATCATTATTTCTGGGATGTGTTGCTTGAACATTTGAGGTCATGCCGCAGTATCTTAAGGTGAGGACTGGCTATTCCAAAAACACTAATTCACATTATTTTCAACCTTTGGGTCATTCTCTTGTTGCACCACTGAACCCCTCCTAAGCATCAGGTCACGGACTGCTGTCCTGACATCCTCTTGTGAAAACGTCTTGATATAGTTTTGAATGTCTTGTTGTCTCGGCTATAAAGCCTCCAAGCCCTGAAGTGCCGAAAAAACACAAAATAGGTTTTGGTGTTGATGTGCGGTGGCTTTTTTCTTCCAAAATATGTCAGCTTTTATGTCATCAGTGCATTAACGCTGTGGGCAAATGAGACAGATGAGACAGAGATTTCTGCAGGTGTTGTTACCTGTCTTTTTCACATTTCCAGGATTACCCTGGACTGATAAACACCTGGGTCTTTAAAATGCTTTTGTAGCCTTTGCGCATCTCTAAGGTTATGTGAAAGTTTTTGGGATTGAGGCACGGTTCTCACCAGCCAGTCTTTCTTGAGATGACTGGTAATTCCAAAAGGTTTACAAACTTTTTCTTGCGACAGTGCAAATACCAAAACAGAATTGTAGGAAGTAGCCTGATGTAATAGTTGTGGAAATGTAGCACATTTTAAAAGCATTACCAAAGAGGAAGGACATGTGGTCATTGCAAAAATATTGACTTTTTCAGATGTTCAGCTGAATCACTTACACAGTAGATTGATCTGCACCAGTTTTTGTATTTCAGTTTATTTTACAGTCATTGAAAGCTCAGGGGAGGGCAGGAACATCAGCAGTGATTCAGTTAAATATGCATCCAGTCCAGGGACCATTCATTCACTGAATTTATCACTGCTCCACTTAGACAGCTTCCTCATGTTGTTAGCATGCGTAATGTCTGCTGAACTGTCAAGAAAACAAAGTATTTGATTATTCAGGGATGGTATTTTATTCCTCCTGGGTACAAGGCTGCTCAAGCTGTCTTCCTGCTTCCACTGCCCTCTCTGCTTTCTCACGGTTGCTTGCACAAAAAAGCAAGATTTTCTAATATCAAATAAAAGGTTACTGGCATAATAAAATGCAGCTTATCTAAGGTGTTACAATTTAAAAAAATTTTAAGTACTTATATGTTATATACTGTTGCTGGATTTTTGTACTCAGTACCTTTTTTTTCCAGTCAAATGCATGCTTGTTAGGTTGATTAGGGATTTAGAATTGGCCACGTGTGTGACTGTGAGCTAGATAAAACAATTAGTCCATAGAATAAAGTGCTGTATAAATGTGTACAAAAGGGTGAATCTGATTAGTAGTATCTTACTGTAAACGCACAGCTCAACTCCATATCGCTGGCTGGTCAGTCTGAGTACTTTGCTATACTGGAGTTGGAGCCACAAATCAAAAACCTTACCAGATTTTAAATTGACCCAAATTACCCTTTACGGTCACCTCCTTCTGCACCTCTAGAAAGCACAGCTGCTATTTATGTCAGACTCAGTTTGAGTCCGACATAAATTATATATAATAAGTTATATATTACCTCAAGTATTTTGTTTCTGCATTATTAAAAATAGTCGTAACGTATACTCTGATACCAATATTCCCTCAGTGTCAGCTGCAATGGGCTTCAGCCCCTCTCCAACCTGAAAAATAGGGACAACCAACATTAATATGCTTGAGATACAAACAGAATTGTGAGTTATGATAAATGTATATTTATAGAAATTTGTTGAGGTTTCTTATGCGCACATTGTGCAATTTGTCCACCATATTGGATGTGATACAACCAACGTGTGTATGCTTTGACTGATTGGCAGTGATTCCTGGTGTTAGCTGGTTTGTTGCTGGGTGAAATTGATTCCAAAGAAGGTGCTGCAACAAAAACCTCCTGTTGACTGCTTTGGCTGCTAGCACATTGCCATGGTTGCCTGTAGTTTTTCAACCTTGTCTGCAAACACATGCTAACTGCGAGGCGGTAGTAAAACTTGAAAAAGTGCAAACTGGAAATAGAGAAGGTTTGCCTTCAAAGTAAAAGTTGTGCCTCAGCATGCAGCCAACATGTTTTAAAGAGTGCAACCTTTACTTTGAAAACAAATGGTCTCCATTTCCCGTTTGCCTCACAGTTTCACTACAGCTCAGAGAATAGCTGGACAGTGCTTATACACAAGTCCGTCACTTCCATGCAAACTACAGGTAGTCGCAGCATTATGGTGGCAATCAAAGCAATTACAAGGAAGTTTGGTCAGTTTTTGTCAGGGAATACTTATTTTTCTCTCATGACAAGTGGTTGCCAGATGGTCACTAACTGGTCCACAGACCCAGACATGTAAACATAAGCCTGTATGTCTGTGGCCTTATTCACTTGACCCTGCATTGTCACCATGATTATCACATGTCGAAAATGGCAGAAAAGCTAATATCAGTTAGTTGACAGTCCAGTGTTTGCAAAACTTCAATAGAACAGACCCTATGGTCCCTGTAGGACAGAATATAGACTTAGCACAAAAAGTAAGGAAATTTGTGTTTGGTCAGTTATTTCTTTGTTGTAACAGTGCTTCTTGGCAATAAATCTTATACTATTGGAAAGCCTGTTTATTTCTCCTTTAAATGGTGCAACAATTGCATTTTTGGGTTAAGCAGCAGAGTTGAGTATGTGGGTTGTGCCCAATTTGCCAAATCTTCTCTGCTAGTGTCAAACAGCTTACTACTACTGTTGACTCTTATTTCGAGTTTCTGGTACCCCAGGTGCTGAAAGTCAGGCTTGTCCTCATTGGAGGTAATCTTAATGCACCGAGATATGGAGATGAGATTCTGCAACCAGTGGCAATCCCATATCTCCACAGTCTGGGGCTGAACTCTACCCTCCAAGATGACAACTTTCGCCCCCCACAGAGCGGGGTTTATCAAAGACCACCTCCAGAATTTGGGAGTGGAGAGGATGGGATGGCCTGCCTGCAGTCCTGACCAACACTTGTGAGATCAGCTTGGGCGTGCTGTTCGTGCCAGAGTGATCAACACAGCCACATTTGGTGACCTGCGACAGATGCTGGTTGAAGAATGGGATGCCATCCCACAGCACTGTGTGGCTAGCATGAGGAGCAGGTGCCAGGCTGCTGTGGTTGTGTATGGTTCTTCCACATGCTACTGAGGCCCCTGTTTGTTAAATCAGTAAATTGTTAAATTGCCAATATGTCTTGTTTATTCAAACTTCAAATATCCAATAAATGATGCCAAACAAACGTCAACAGCAGAATAAGCTGTTTGGTATTGGCAGAGAAAATTTGGCAAGTTTTTCATGGGTGCAACCAATATACTCAACTCTGCTGCTCAACCCACAAAAGCATTTCCTTACAATTGTGACACCATTTAAGGGGAAATAAACAGGCTTTCCAATGCTATATGATTTATTGCCAAAAACATTGTTACAACAAAGAAATAATTGACCAAACACAAATTTCCTTACTTTTTTTGCTAAGTTTATTTATGAATAGATTACATTTCATGCAAATACAAACTGCCTTTTAATTAAACTTAATGGAGAACCAGTGCCCAGGTCTTCATGGTCATTTACACATTGATAGAAATTAGAAACCTTCTTAACTTTTTTTTATGTTGCCCATGTGTGTTTGAGTGTTTTTCTCCCATAATAGCATTCACATATAGTCTTTAATCTTTATCAAGGGTTCATTTTAACATGATGCTATTTCCTGAACCTTTTCCTCAGCGGCCTGTGATTTCTTCATGCGAACCAAAACCGCTGTAAACACTAGTAAAAGCCTTGTAGTTTGTTTCCAGGTATTTGACTGAGCACATTGTCCCTTCAGTTTATCAGCTGACCCCTGCCGCATACTGCACAGGGCTGTGGTGACAGTTCAGAGCATCGCTCAGCAAACTCGAAAAGAAACAGACCGCCAAAGAAATTCACAAGCTCCCATTCAGTCAGGCAGAGCTTCCAATAACTCTGAGAACAACGTGAGCCCAAAAATGAAACCAGGCACAGAGTGTTGGTTTGTGGTTCACTTTGTTCTTGTCTAAGTTGGTTATTTTATTTGGTAGCATCAGAATTTTAATCAGTTCTGATAATAATAATTTTCTAAATAAAATGTGTTTGAGTAAGGTTTAACATCCAGCAGTGGCTTGCAAATGTTTGCTTATATTAACAACAGCTGATGCTGTCTAAATTGGTCTCATATGGTGCAGTGATTGTGCGTTGGTTTTAGCCTGTGAGGGTGTGTGCCTCACAGCCAAATTGCTGAGCTGCTGCTTTATCTCTAGCAGCCACCTTCGGGCTAGATTCAGTACTTCAGTGTTAAAACTGGCCTGAAGGAATCAGATTTGTGATTCTGATGAATGCAGATAAGGTTTTTCAGGGTCAAAGTGGATACTTTAATTTGCTCCACAGATGAATCACATGCTTAAAATTGACTTGAATTTATTAGCTGCAGCACACATTTGCATCAATATGATGCAGACGTGGTTGATTTGAGGGAAGAATGATCCTTTTGCTTTTTAGTGCCATGCAGGATGACAATACTGATCTTTAACACGGTGAGAATTGTTTTCATGTTTATCAGCGACAAGAAAAGCTGTGACTCATATTCATGAAGTTTCCATTTGAAATCTTGGTAGAACTACAAGGGACAAAGGTTTCCTGAAATTTCAAACACACAATGAATGCTGGGAAGTGTGCCAAATACCTAACAATGTTTGATGGATTAGTGAACAGTCATCAGGAGATTAAATTGACTCATAATTCCTTGTAAGTCACACAATATGAGTCCGTGATAATTCTGTATGTTTGTGTCTACGTGGCCACCGAGGAGCAACTGAATTGGTGTTTTTGCTTGTGTCCTCTTCTCAGGACTGTGTGGGCATCTACAGTTTATTCTGTACTAAACTGACAGCTCACTTACCCACAGACCTTTTTTCCCCCGTCGATGGCATTTTGACACGTCACAGTCGATAAATCTCAGCTCCAAATAATGAAAAGAATTAAGATCAAATTGCTTCATTCTCAGGGCCCTGAAACTGTGCATGCTGGCTCATTCATATGCTGTCGTTACCTTTTGGGGGACTGGAATATAACTGAAGCATGGGTAATAGTGTTAGTTTACTGCTATCATAGGTCAAAAAATGTGAACAGGCTTATGTTTATTAATCCAGAGTTTGGTAAAGCTATATAATCCCCAATAGAGCTTATAGACTTTGTCCACAGCAGCTGTTATGACATGAAACGGTGGCTGTTTTAACTTATTAACACAATTACTACTTCAGGTAAGAGAAGTATATCAATCAGAGTAATAACACATCTTTTAACAGTTCAAATTTTTTTTCTTGTTAAGCAAGGGTAACTCTGTCATTACAAATAGCTCTGATGAATGGGATGTTAAAGGTGGAAAACATTTGATATGGTAGGTTCAGTGCCTTTAATTTAGATTTTAGAGCCATTTTGATAAATGCTCTTTGCACTGTCACATGTTGGATTAAAAAAAAAATACCACTGTCATTATTATGCTAATTAATTCCTGGAGTCTCTTTATTTGGCCCAGCATCGAGAAACAGGCAACAAAGTGAAATAGCATCATGCAGAGTTGTAATTTTTACACTTTTGTTTTTGTGCAGATATAACAAAAACCTTTTTTAATGAGCTCTGGATTTGCTGTTAAAGAGCCAGAATAGCTTCTAAGCCTTGTTTCCAGTCTTTGTGCTAAGGTAGTGCCAGCAGCCTTCTGGCACTAACTTCATACACTCATTGGACACTTAATTAGGTACACCTTCTTAGTAGTGGGCTGGACCCTCTTTTGCCTTCAGAACTGCTTTAGTTCTTCATGGCACAGATTCAACAAGGTGCTGGAAACATTCCTCAGAGATTTTGGTCCATAATGGCATGATAGCATCACACAGCTGCTGCAGATTTGTCAGCTGCACATCCATGATGTGAATCTCCCACTCCACCGCATCAACAAGGTGCTCTAGTAAACCTGAGTACAGAGAACTTCTTGTGATGTTCAAGAAACCAGCTTAAGATGATTTGAGCTTTGTGACATGGCGTGTTATCCTGCTGGAAGCAGCCCTCACAAGATGGGTACACTATGATCATAGTACACTATCCATAACAATAGGTAGGCTGTAGCATTTAAATGATGCTCAGTTAGCAGTAAGGGACCCAAAGTATCCCATACACCATTACACCACCACCAGCCGTTGATAGAATGCAGGATGGAGCCATGCTTTTGTGTTGTTTATGCCAAATTCTGACCATATTGTCG
>JAVDPK010002861.1:149649-161153 GCA_034780415.1 Cichlasoma orientale
ACCGCCCCCCCCCCCCCCCCATTGAGATGTGATGTGCTTTCAAAGTGTTTCTTTCATTTTTTTTTTGGAGCAGTGCATATAAAATGTATTCAGCTTTTGAAGCCTCAGACCAAGCCCAGTAAACTAAAGAACAGTACCAATATTTTACTCCAAGCTGAATTTTTGACATTCCACCTTTTAGGTTGACAAATTTTAGACAGAAACTTTTTAACTACCGAGGCCTCAAAGTTGCCACAATTCTCTCTCCTATGAACTGCTGTCTTACCATTTGTGACACAGACATGTTGGAAACATCTGATTAAAAGTTAAATTCATGTCATCGTGAAAGTCTAACTAAATACGGTTTCTCAAACTGGGAAAACACGATTACATTTGAAGATATTTTACTTGGGTATAGATTTTTCACAGTTAAATCACTCTTCTCAGTGAGTTTATTAAAGTGAAAACATCTATGTCTATCAGAGGATTTTCTAGAGGGGGTTATAAAATACCTTTCAGAATGGGAAAGAAAGGTGATATAAGTGACTTTGAACGAGGCATGGTTGTTGGTGTCAGACGGGCTGGTCTGAATATTTCAGAAACTGCTGATCTTCTGGGATTTTCCCACACAACCATCTCTAGGGTTTACAGAGAATGGTCCGAAAAGAAGAAAATATCCACTTCAGTTCTCAAGCCAAAACGCCTTGTTGATGCCAGAGGTCAGAGGAGAATGGCAAGATTGCTTTGAAGTGATAGCAACAGTAACTCAACCACTTATTACAGCCAAGGAAAGCAGAAAAGCATCTCTGGAAGCACAAGATGTCGAACCTTAAAGTAGAAGCAGCAGAAGAGTGCACCAGGTGCTACTCCTGTCAGCTAAGAACAGGAAACTGAGGCTACAATGCACATGGGCTCTACAAAATTGGACAATGGAAGATTGGAAAAATGTTGCCTGGTCTGATGAGTCACAGTTTCAGCTGTGACTTTTGGATGGTAGGGTCAGAATTTGGCATAAACAACATGAAAGCATGGATCCATCCCGCACTGTATCAATGATTCAGGCTGCTCATGGTGTAATGATGTGGGGAATATTTTCTTGGGACAATTTGGGCATCTTAGTACCAACTGAGCATCATTTAAATGCCACAGCCTATCTGTTTTTACTGATCATGCCCATCCCTTTATGACCACACTGTACACATCTTCTGATGGCTGTTTTCAGCAGTATTATGTGTCATGTCACACAGCTGAAATCATCTCAAACTGGTTTCTGGAACATGACTGTACTTAAATTTACTCCACAGTCACCAGATCTCAATCCAGTGGAGCACCTTTGGGATGTGGTGAAACAGGAGATTCACTTCATGCATGTGCAGATGACAAATCTGCAGCAACTGTGTGTGTCTGGGCAATGTTTCTAGCAGCTTGATGAATCTGTTAGAGAATTAAAGCAATTCTGAAGGCAAAGGTTATTCCAACCAGGTACTAGCAAAGTGGTCTTTAGTGTTTGTGTGATGTTATATGGTTATGTCTTTGTTTCATCATTCATTCGCTATGCTATGCATAAATGCTTTAGCATCTTTTGTGTATAGATAGTTTAAAAAAATAATAATAATCTGCCATGCACTGCAGATGTTTCCTGTATAAATCTGGCATGTTTGCATGATGGAGCCTTTGTTATATTGCCACCTAACCAACAAATATTACTAAAACATGAAAGTATCTGAATGAATTCCTTTTGAATCTGTGACTTCATATAATTTTTAGTTTAAAAAGTATTCATGGCGCTCATTTTATCAAAAAAATCATCTCACAAATCATATTACTCAGTCTCTACGTGTGTTCTGAGAATACTTTTTAAGCCACATGGTCCTAAACAAGATAAGAAAAGTAAATTTTTGGCAGAAAAAATTCAGTAAAACGCGGTATATCCCTTTAACATTACAACATATGGCGCTCGTGGTTCACTGCCGCTGATTGGCTGGCCTCTGTTACGTCACGTGGCCAGTCGGCTTTACGCGGCGTCATTGCGTAGCGAGGCGTGTGTGACATTTGCGGTGCGAGAAGCTAGTTTGAGAACAGCTAACCGGGTAAAGATGAGGAACTAGAGCAGGAAATAGGAAATAGTTTTTCCTTTTAGCACCAGGGTCGACTTTTGTGTTTGACTTTGTTATAGTTCTCAGCTTACAGAAGACACTTAATGTCAGTTGTGTCGTTTGGTAAAACTTCCTGTGTTGGCGAGCACGTTAAATAGTTAAGCTAGTGCTTTTTTTTTCTTCTTGAACTTGTGTAGTAAACGTGCGGAGTTCAAGTTGAGGACGCCTTCCGGTTTGCTGTTCTGAAATGTCCATACTCTTCTCATAACCGAAGTTTAATTTTTATGCATTGCAGTATGCCTTTAAGCGCTTGAGCCGACTTGACAAACTGCGTTTTGCACACAAGGTTAAAATTAGCTTTAGCCAAGTAGCTCCTCGCTCCCTTCTTGCTGCAGCTTTCTCACTTTTCTTCCGCTGACTCGTCGGGACAGGTGTGCTGAAATTGGGGCAGGTGTGGCGATACCCAGGGTGCACTGCTACTTAATCACAGCGTGCACTGACAGTCCACTTCAGGGATTTTTTTTTCTGTTACTTCGGTGGAGCCAGAGGTGGAATAATGCTGCTCTCTTTGGTTGTGCACACATACTCGCTGCGGTACTGGTTTCCAGCCACGATCATGCTGGGAACAGCCCCAGCTTATCTGCTGTCATGGGGGGCTTGGCGCTTGCTTTCAACTGTTTTACCAGCGAGTGTGTATCACAAAATAGATGACCGATTGTACTGCATCTACCAGAGTATGGTCCTATTCTTCTTTGAAAACTACACAGGAGTTGAGGTGGGTGATCCTCTACTTTGTGTATATAGGAAAGACTATGTTCCTGGGGTATTTCAATTACTAATGTCTAGTCTAAGAATAGAAAAACAGACTGTTAGGTTAAAGCTGCATATGTCTGCAGGTTTTCAACTTGCAGTGAATGCAAGTCAATGCACACGCTATGTGGGAAGGGGGGTGGGGGAAGAGATTGTGGAGCTACACATCCATCCAGCCTGGTGAACAAGATGGACCAGACACATTGCAAGAAAGTCTGCATTCTTATGACTTGATGTTGCCACACCTTGTACAATGGGTGGTTTTGTACGTTGGGTGTGTTTTCTGAGGGCAGTTATATTGGTGTGGCTGACTGACCTTTGTTTATAAAAGGATTAATGTTGTATATTGACTGCATTGTACATCCAAATGGAGGCTGCATGAGTATGCTGTAGTGTTTGAATAAATTCTCTTGGATTAATTGCATATACTTAAGTTTTAATATTTAACAAAACAATATAAATGTTCATTTTACGGTCTAGGACTTCAGCTTTTTGCTGACACGCACAGCATCTTCAGCCTGTTTTCTTTTCTTTCTCTGTAGATTGTTATATATGGAGATATACCAAAGAACAAGGAGAATGTGGTCTACCTGTCAAATCATCAATGCACAGGTAATTTAATTTAAATATTAAGCTTTAAAAAAAAATGTAGTCCAGTCTAAAGCACTGTTTCAATATCTAACGTCTGTTGTTGTAGCTGATTGGATCATTGCTGACATGCTTGCCATCAGGCAGAGTGCTCTTGGTCATGTCAGATATGTCCTTAAAGACGGGCTCAAGTGGCTGCCGCTCTATGGATGGTATTTCTCTCAGGTAATGTCACTGTGTGAGTATGAGGAGGTCATTCTTCAGATTAAGTAGAGACCATCTTGGCACTCGGGGCGGCTTTGGCTCAAGAGGTAGAGCAGGGTCGTCTACCAATTGTAAGGTTGGTGGTTCAATCCCTGGCTGCTTCAGTCTGCATGTCAAAGTATCCTTGGGGCAAAATACTGAACCCTGAATTGCTCCAAATGTGTTCATTGGAGGGTGATTGTGTGTGAATATTAGATAGAAAGCACTTAGATATAGAAAGTGCTGGTGTATAAAGTGCTTGGAGTGCTCGGGTAGAGTGGAAAAGTGCTATATAAGAATCAGTCCATTTACCGTTCACTGTGACTGATATTTGCTACATTATTCTGCTATGTATGGGTCGGGCCACACCAGTCTTCAAACCTTTTTCCTTTTGAACTTGGGGCTACCTACAAGTTTCGTGACCTTATCTTGCAAGGTTGTGACACCATTGTGTCCACAAACAGACACCAGACAGACTACTCCGAACAGCCTTTGTCATAGTTCCTGCTAAACTAGTAAAGTGTCTCCAGGATTACATTTGACAGTAATGACACACACATTCAGATGGATACAGCACCAGCTAGACTATGGCGCTAGCTGGTACTAACCTGTCAGCCTGTTTTATTCTGAGATATGTAAATTCCAAGCTAATCCCACTGTGTCGGGGCGATTACTGCAAACACTCTTCTAACACACGAGAACCCTGTCTAAAACAGGAAGAGTCTTTGACACAAGAAGTGTTTTTTTGCAGGGACAGGTTTGTCACTGAGCCTTTGTCTGCTTTCTGTAAAGTCAATGAAGACAAGAAGACCGTATTATGATTGGGATCACACCAGTTGCAATGCACATCAGCATGCTGATGTTCTGACCCATGAGAAGTCATTAGGAAATATTTGGGCTACATGAAAACTCAAAGGTCAAACTACACGCCCTTCCATTTGCACAATTTTGATAAATAATATTGACAATCTGTCCTATAAACACCTGTTAAATGGACTCTTACAGCACTTTTCTACTCAATTGACCACTCAAAGTGCTTTTTACTACAAGTCTTGTTCACCCAATCATACTGATTAATGCAAACACTTTTTTTCTTTTTTTTTTAATCCAGCATTTTCTCTCTCTCTCTCTCTGTCACACACACACTCACTCTGATTCAGTTCAGTATCTTGCCCAAGGATACATTGACAGGCAGACTAGAGGAGCCAGGGATTGATCCACTGACCTTCTGATTGGTAGACCTGCTCTATCTCCTGAGTCACAGCTGCCTGATTGAAGTACTGAAAACCACTTTTTTGTTCATTCCCCCTTCAGTTGGTATCTCCAGGACCACATTATGCCCAGATCTCACACAAACACACACACATGCTTGTAATGTCAAAACAGTACTAGCCTGCAGCTGCTGGATCCAGATGCTAGTAGTAAAGCTGTAAATATAACTTGAATCACTTTCATGATGACCTTATCACAATTTTTTTTTCTCCAGCACGGGGGAATCTATGTGAAGCGAAGCTCAAGGTTCAATGAAAAGGCGATGAGGAAGAAGCTTCTTGCTCAGACTCAGCGTGGAGCACCGGTAACTATACGCTTTAAAGACGCTTTAAATTGCACTTCACGATATTCTTAAAACAGGACTTCCAAAGTTTTTAGTTCTTCCCAAAACTTTTTTTTTCCTTTTTATGATTCTGTGAGTCTAGAAAAGTTGATTTGAAATTTACTACGTGTGTGTATGTATGTATGTGTGTGTGTGTGTGTGTGTGTGTGTGTATATGTATGTGTATATTATTTTTTATATATATATATATATATATATTTTTTTAATCCTATAACGTATAGTAACTGAAATCTAAACAATAAAAACTTAAAATACTAAAGTTATTTGGTTCTAAGTGTCAATAAAATGTTTTATTTTCCAGCATCAGAAATGGTTTCTTACGGCAGCAGTTTTTAAACTTTGACAAAACGGATAAACTGACATTTTATGCAAGGAGATTCATTTGTGTTATGTGTTTGTTGTGTTGCAAGGACTTGCTTTTAATCGCTTTTTGGATTTGACTGTGGGGGATTAGTGTCGCATGTGTGTGTATGTGTGTATTTTAACAGAGGTGGCCATGGTTTCCAAAAAGCACACTGTATAAACTGTATAATGCAGATCACCGCTGAAAGTTAAAGTTCACACAATCAGTTATTAATGCAACAAAAAATTAAAATAAGATGGAGGTGGAGAGTTACACTTAAAATCAGAGCGATCATATGAATACAGACATTTTCACAAATATTTCAGTTTGGCTGAAATCAGTAAATCCCACTTAACTGTTGATGCCAGTAATTCAAAATAAATTCTGAACGTTTCAAACTGCTGCAAAGTTTCATTATGTACAAAATGTTAAGACGTAACTGTTGAAAGCTGTTACACAATTATTTAGTGCAGGTGGTTCAAAAGAATGATTGTTGTATACATTAATTCACTGTGTGTGCTAAAGGTATCAGCACAGCTCGGCAAAAGTAGGAAAATCAAACAGTCAGGACCTGAGAGGCAGGTCTTGTTTTCAGGTCAGCTGGAATCTAAACTGAGCTGGATCAGGGCAATGAAAACTTTTTTTTTTTTTAGGTTTTCTTATAAGCCTAAGCACTCTGGTGGGTTTATTTTCCTTCTCAACAAATGTTAAATGGTGTGTTTGACTTATTTTTTTTCTTTCTCCTCACAGATGTACCTCGTCATCTTCCCCGAAGGAACTCGGTATAATCCAGACCTCAAGAATGTTATCGCTGACAGTCAGGCTTTTGCTGAGAAAGAAGGTAGTCAGCCACTTACCGCTGTACTAGTGCATACTGATTCAGTGCAGCCCACTCAGTCAGTAAAAGAGCTAAAATTTTTGTTCTGTGACCTCCTTTGGCCACTAAAACATTGGCTACAAAAAAAAGAGAACTTTACTTCCAGAATTTTCAGTTTAAATTCTGTATTATCAGATTAATGTCTTGAAGTTTAGAAGGGACAAAGGGAAAATTTTATAAAATTAAAAGAAACAACAGGTTTGAACAGGATTAAGGCCTCAAAAAGTGAAGCAAACACTCATGAAGGTAAAACAGTTTTGGAACAGTAAACACATCAGTATTTATAAACCTCTCTAAATAAAACATTGTGACATTGGTGGTGTTGCAAGAAGTAGTCACTTTCCACCAAATGGTGTAGTGCTCTTCACAGTCGTGTCTTTATTTTGGCACCACGATGAAGTGAACTGATACAGAGTTCAGGGGCGTGTGTAGCGCAGGGTGGTGTTACTGTCGGCTCACAAACAGCATTGATTCTCCAGAGATTAAGACTATCTCTGGGCCTCAGCACTGAATATCACCTTCCCCCATTAATCCAAATAAATCGCTCTGGAGAGCTGACGTGCACATGACATTATCTGCTATTAGTGCGGTATTAGTGAGCACAGGACGGTGTTGCACCAACCTAGGAGCCGCATACTTTGCTGTGAATGGCTCAAACAGCCACATTTTTAACTGTTTTCTTTATGAATCAAACATTTTGTTTTGAGTCATTTCTTTTATTTGTGGGGGATTCTAGCCATCACTTTATTTTATTTTTTTAAGCAGACAGTAGAGCTGACAGGAAATGAGGAGAGATGTGGAGATTGCATGCAACAAAGGTTCTCATCTAGACTCACACATGAGGAGCCGTCTACGTGGCTCATAAAACATTAAGACACCAGGACTGTAATACTAAATGCTGGCTAGCAGTAGTGATTTGCATAGGCTGATGAGAAACAAATTTATCAGAGCTTTTACATATTTTTCACAGGGCTCGCTGTCCTGAAGCACACACTAACGCCTAGGATGAAAGCGGCTCACGTAGCCATCGACACCATGAAGGGCCACCTGAATGCTGTGTATGACATCACTGTGGCCTACGAGGGAACCCTGGACGGCTCTGGGCGAAGAAGATCTGCACCAGCGATGCCAGGTATGCAGGCATCTGAGGTTTTAAACAGCTGATTGCACGCACTTTTATTTCTGCAAACAGCAGTTGTTGTTGCACGAGATGTGCTTTGGTTTGCCGTAACAGCAACTTCAGTTTCTTTCTTCTTAATCAGTGTATCCTTAAACACACTCATGTTGTATTATTAGTCCTTCAGCATTGTATACGACCCCACCGGTAATTAATCACATAGCAAACATCACCTATTAACAGCCACACCTTCCTGTAAACAACATGACTCTGTGTTTTTGAACCTTTGATTATTCCGTGTTCCTATTTGTTTGATGAGCGATCTTCTAATGAAAAACCCCAAAAAACACATCCTGTTTCAGGAATAAACATCTATGTGTGTTTCTAGCAAACGGCACAAAGAATAGAAAAGCATTCCTCACCTCACGCACTTCCTGGCCTCATGTGGCGAAGGTGACGGTAGTGATTTCATAAGGAGGTGGAAGTGACTCGAGGCTGCGTTTGGCTGCAAGAGCCAAAACAAATGTTTGTCATCAGCATGAACGTTTTGAACCTACAGTATAGATTATACATCACTGGCTTTGAACAGCTCAAATATTGAAGGAGTGTTTTACCCTTAACATTCAATAGTTCCATAGCTATTAAACAGATGGAACAAAAAGTACATGTCTTTATAATAACGAATTAATTTTTAACATACCTCTGTGGTCTTCAATAGATGCAAATCGAGGCGATAAATGAGCAGTAATTTACAGCATAATTTAAATTCTAATAGATGCTGTGCCAGTTCCTTTTTTACTTTGGAAAAATTAATTCACAACATTAAATGTAACACATTTTACTGCCATTCTACTCTCAGGTGATGTTTTTAAATAATAAATATTATTGAAATAATTGTCACTAATATGTACTGCCACATAATTTAAAAATTGCAGCTGGTGGTTTATCTTTAAGTTGTACTAATGTATGTCATGTTTACTGACTCCTGGAAACCAATTTTACTTCATTTGGTTTGCAAACTTAAGTATTCAAATCAGAATGCCTTGCTGATTGCAGTCATTTAAGTGCCCTGTGGGAGGCCTCATGTTGTCTAGTTGTAAATGAGGGTGGTTTTATTTTTTTTTTTTTGCATCGTTCCTAAACATTAGCATGTGGTCTAGGACTCTTTCTTGGGAATCACACAAATTTTGCTCAAGAAAATAAAATAGAAACTTGAAGAAAGACCAGTATGCATTAAAAGGCCAAAGTTCACCTGATTACAGGACGTTAACTTATTAGTTTTTGCACTTGGGTTTAATCGAGTGTGAATGGAAAAACTCATGCTTCATACAAATAACAGTCTCTATTTAGATATTGAAGTGTATTTAAAAAAACCTTTAAACTGATTAAAACTTAATAACAAATGCTTAATAATTACCAGTGATTACAAATTATCTTCTATCTTGAGTACTACTTGCATACAATTAGACACAATTTTTGGAATTTTGCCTCTGTGCACTACTGCGGATTTGTAATCAGTCAAGATGTGATTGAAGTGCACACTTTCAGCTTTAATTTAGCATAAAAGTTTGCATTTACTTTTATACCAAAAATAGCTCCAATGTCGCCCATTTTTAGGCTCAAAATTAATTGGACATTGACAAGCAAATTCATGGCCGGGTGAAGCCCGTTTCCTTGTTATAACAAATGAAGCAGGCAAGTTGATTCAAATGAGGGAAGCTGTGTTTCATTTTTGTTTCCTTTTTTTGGTCTCCAGCCAATCAGAGGCAGCAATAACTTTAAAAATGGCCAAATCACCAAAGTGGTGCATTTTTGAAAACAAGAAATACACTGGTCAGCTCAGCAACACCAAAACGCCTGAAAGCCCACAGAAGAAAAGTGGATGATGACAGAATTATTTCTATGGTTTAAAAAAACAAAACAAACAACTTCACAGCATCTAACCAAGACAAGCACACTCTCAAGGACCCTGGAGTGTGATACAAGTACAGAGTTTACAACAAGGTGCAAACCACTGCAGATGAGTGGACACGGCCAGATTAGACTTCTGTCTTAAAGATTTTTGGAAAGAAGAAACTAAGATTAACTTGATCCAGAATGATGGAAAGCTACAGCTCACAGCACCTGTCAAACATGGTGGCAGCAGTGTTATGCTATGGGCATATATGGCTGCCAGTGGAACTGGTGAACTAGTGTTTTCTGATGATGGGTCTGCGGATAGAAGTAGCAGGATGAATTGTGAAGTGTACAGTGCTATACTCTCTGCTCAGATTCCACCAAATGCTGCAAAACTGATTAGGCAGTGCTTTGACAAAACTGGAAAAATTGTCTTATTTGTCTTGTCTGCATCTCTCATGCAGCAACTGGTCTGCTCTTTCAACTCGAGAGATCAAAGATTCCTTCTGTCTTTATTTGTTAACGTCATTTGGAACGTGGCGAGTTGTTTGTCACTTCAGAGCAAAGAGTTGTTTTCCCTTCCAGGTGGTTGTTTTTTCTTTTTCTTTTTTTTTAAAGGTTGTTTTGGAGCATTGTTCTGCTCAAATGCACTACCTGCAGTGGAGATTGAGCTTTGATTTATGAAACACTTTAAGAGTCTTATAACGTCTCAGTGCCAAACACTTCTTTGGAGTGTCAGTAGCCAAGAAACCCCAAAACAGGATTTAACCTCCTGCAAGCATGAGGAGGAAATACACAACACAGCTTTGCATCTTAAGAATGACTCCAGCTCCAGCGACGTGTTACAGTAAAAGTGTTTTCCTGCCTTCATCTGTCACCGAGTTGTCGGCACTCGTTAAACTGACACACATTGTGCGTGAAGGTCAGTTTAAATCCGTGCAGCAGCTGATGGAGGGTGCTCTCTCCAGCAATCTTTGCTGCCGACTTCGATCAAGTTTCCTCTTTTGGCCTCAGTGCCACGTTTCCTGATGATATTGCATGTTGTGGAAACAGGAACTTGAAGGTCTCTTGGGATACACGAGCAGCCTTGAGCGTTCACACTTGGTTACATTTTTATGTATGACCTCCTCAGACGTGTGAGTTTGCACTAAGCAAAGAGTTTAATTTGGCTTGAAACATTGTAGCTTATTAAAGAAACCGACCCATTAACTCTTGTATTTGGAAAAATATTGTATTTTGTGTGAGATCCTGAATTTGCCATCAGTGATTGTTTTGGAGTTACATTTAAGTGAATTCATGGTATCAATCTTCCTTCCTTTCCCAGTCTTTACTAGGCGATTGCATCACTGCTTCACTGCAGTTCTACTCCATCATTGTCACCTCGTGTTGGTTTTTAAGTGCTTACTGTACATGTTGTTGCACTGAAAGGATTTTCCTGTTTTTGTTTAGTCTCTTTATTTTTTTGTCTTTGACAGAATTCCTTTGCAAAGAATGTCCCCGCATCCACATACACTTCGACCGTGTGGACATAAAGGAAATTCCCTCAGAGCCGGCGTTTTTCCGCAGGTGGCTGCACGATCGCTTCGAAATCAAGGATCGGTGAGCGTGTGTGCGTGCATGCGTGTGTGGGGTAGAGTAATTAATCATGTTGAAATTGCATGTCATCCAGTCAGTAGGTGAACTGTGAGTGAGCGGTTTATTTTTGCAAAATGATTTCTTTTGTGTGCCACCGCTCTGTTACAGAAAGATAAAGCTTCTGTGTGTGTTGTTAGAAAAAAAATTAATACAGTATTAACTTAATATTCAACCAGTAAAATGTAACTAAGGATTTTAATTCACAGCTTTCCAGTGCATTCAATTTAAAACACACACACACACACACACACACACACACACACACACACACACACACACACACACACACACACAAAAAAAAAAAA
>JAVDPK010002861.1:195557-207111 GCA_034780415.1 Cichlasoma orientale
GGCACTCCCATGCAGCTTGTACACATCCATGTTTATAGGTCACAACACACCTGAAACCTTTACCCATTCAAACTGCTTTTCAATTACATGTGGGTTGAAAGATAGAAATGTAGACAAAGGCCATGAAAGAGTCCACCCACACTAGTGACTTTAGTTTAAAGCAGATCAGTCAGAGAGTTGCAGGTTTTTTGTTGCTTCATTAAACTAAATGTTTGTTCAGTCCTAGATTTTGGTTTCTGAACTTAACCCTGAATGCAACCAACTCACCATTCACGAGTTTTTCAAACTGTTCGCGGGTGTCCAAAAACTTCTCATCAAACTGTGAACATAAAATTTCAGATTAAATTGAGAACTGATGAAAGGAACAAGTTTTACAGCTGAATGCGTCTGCAGGTTTTCAGAACATCACATTCACTTACCTCCACTTCTGCAACCGTTAAAAGCCAGCGGATTGATTCCATCTTCCCTCTCCCATTGAAATAGGTCAGAATAACTCTTTGCGACATGGTTGTTGGAGGTTTTTAGGACTGAAAATCTGTGAAACTACAAACAAAGTGAAAACACAATAAATCGCAAGCTGCTGAAAAAAGATGAAAGTGTTACCACTGAATGTGAGGCTGTCGTACCCGTGGACCTTCCAGCAAGTGTGGAGAAATGACTGAAGCGAAGGGAGAAATACAAAGGAAGGTTCAGCTGTTATATAATGCCTGTTGCAGACTAAGGGTTGGAGGACTGAAGGATGAAGGCGGGGAAACATGTGAACTCTGTGATTGGTCAGTTCCAATCAACACAAGCTGTGTATTGTGCTCTGATAGCAAAAAAACAAAAACAGGACAAGTGCAAGAGAAGGTTTACTTTTTAATGCATAAATGTGCTACTGCAGGCAAACAATATACAATTTTATGAGTACACTCTAGTAACATCAATTTAAACCACAACATAAAGTCAGCATAGATGCACTGAACTCACATATAATATAGTGCAGTGCAAAGGTCTTGAGACACCCCTCATTTCTTCATATTTTACTAGGAAAATGGGAAATGGCTGCAGCCATTAATTGAAACTTGTGCAAACATACATTGAAATGCAGTGTATAAGGCAAAAACAGTCTCATATCCTCACACTGTTATGATCGGAGTGTATTTATATATGTTTATATGTCTGTCTGGTGTGGCACGGTAGTATAAAGAAATGAGGGGGTCGCCAAAGACGTTTGCACAGTACTGCTTGAATTGTTAACCCCTTATTTATTTTGTTATCACAGGATAATTGTGACACGAAAGGAAAAACTATCTAGTAACATGCTTGAGTGGAGTTGAGCACAGTGAGTCTTAGCTGAGTTTGTGCAGATGAATCAAATTTCACTAAGCCTAAACTAAAAGATGCAGCAGCTTAAAAACTTAAAAAAATTGTAAAGGGGGAAAAAAGCATATCTAAATTTAATTATGATTAGTTTTATTTTCCAATTTGTTTTTTGAAAAATGTAGAGTTTCCAATTAAGATTCATGTCTTGTGGGAGAAACTAGAGCACCTGGAAGAAACCCAGGAACATGGTGAGAACGCTGCACACCAGAGAGAGGCTAAAGGAGGTAAAATACTCCTCAGCCTTCCTCTAGTGAGCCCCAGGGAGACGCTACAGTACTTATAATTCAACTTGATGCTACATACACAGTACCAATCAAAAACATTTGACTCTTCTTTGGATGTTGGCTGCCTTTTGTCCTGTTCTCTGTCAACATGATCCCACACTGCTTCAATAATGTTGAGGTCCAGGCTCTGGGAAGGCCAATCCATGACTGATAGTGTTCCATTATACGTTTTTCTATCCAGGTGTGCTTTTACTGCATTGGCAGTGTGTTTGGGATCATTGTCACGCTGAACAATGAAGCTGTTGCCAATCAGACGCTGATGGTATTGCATGATGCATCAAAATCTGATGGCACTTTTCTGTGTCCATAATTCCATCAATTTTGAAAAGATCCCTACACCACTGGCTGAAATGAATCCCTAAACTATGACAGAGCCTCTGCCACGTTTCACATACAGCTGCAGACACTCACTGTTGTACTTCTCTCCTGACTTCCGTCATTACCAACAATTTGATCCAAAAGTTTCAAATTGGCACTCATGACTCCATCAGACCTGCTGCCACGGATTTTCAGTCCAGTTCTTGTGAAAATTGGCACATCTCAGCCTTTTCTCCCTGTTTCCCTTCCTTAAGAATGGCTTCTTGGCAGCCGCCCTTCCACTGAGACCATTTCTGATGAGGCTTCAGTGATTTAAATTTTATTTATTTTAACTAAGGATTCTGTTCTGTGGAGAGACAACACTGGTTCATCCCTTAGTTATAGGTGCCTTTTCATGCTTGAATGATTGATAGGTTATTGTTAAGCAGTTTAACAAACTAAAATAATATTCCTCTGAAAATAGTCCAGTACGAGGACTGGACGTAAAATGAGTGAAAAACCAGGCAATGTCCAAAGGAAACTTTGAAAGATCTTCAGAAATTCTGGAGAACTATTGCTCAAGACCACGTAAAAAAAATGATTCCTTGGAAACAAAAGAAATGAGGGGGTGGCGCAAGACTTGCACAACGCTGCATATTTGGAAAGAGACAGTTTTTGTTATTAAACCATTTACCAAAATATATTCAAGTTACAGCTGAATAATGAAAATGGGCTCAAAGTGCAGATTCTTTGCTTTAATGTGAGGCTATTCACATCCAGACTGGAGGAAAGGTTTAAGAAGCACAGTTAATATCTAACACCCCCCCCCCCCTTTTAAAAGCAACAAAACATTTTTGAACAGGAACAGCTGTGGGCTGTGCCTGTCATTCGTCCAGTAGGCTGATATGAAACACAGCACGCGGTCGGAGGAGCTCTCGGTGCAACAGGCCGTCCTTCGACTGGAAAAATAAAACAAATGCATCTGAGAAGGCGGGAGCATTAAGAGGGCGTATAAAATAGTTTTAATTATTTAACAGTTGATGGAATATTTCAGTTCAGCCTCCTAAAAGCTTCAAGTCAAATCCGATATCGAGGTAAATTTCTGATAACTGTGTCACATTCCAAATATTTCCTAACGCAGCAGCAAGATTAATCTCTGGCAGCAGATTAATCCAGCAGCCAAGCTGTGCTCATCCTGTGGCAGCTGTGGGCCTGACAGGTAATGTTTACATTTTAAAAAGGCTTTGAGTCATCTAATCAACTAAAATTGTTTCATAAAAAAATAAACTGTGCAAATACCAGTACCCAGTCAAAGGTTTAATTGTACTTGATAACCTGCATTTCAATAATTACACACAATTTGGCCAGGAGGGGGTTAAATGCGTTACTGAAATGAAACAGACCTATACAATGTCGCTACCCCTTCAACGGCTTTAAATTCAGCCAAGTTAAAGCTCGGCTTTAATTTGAATTAAAAACATATCACACAAATCAAATTTAACTGATTGGCAATGCAATTGTTATAAAACAGAAGAAGAAAGTAAAAAGACACAAATAAAATAGCCGTACTGTACAGAGGCAAAGTAACGGGTCAGCCAAAACAAGATCACAGTGAATCGTTACAGTATGCATATAATGTGTACATATTGTAAATAACATTCAACACTAGATCTGATATAAAACTGAGGATGTAACCTTCGCAGTGCGGTCCAGAAATACAAAATAAAAAACACTGATGAGCAAGTCTGGGCTCACATTTTGGCAGGTCACATTTACCTGTTTACGTTAATATTTTACATATCACAACATCCATAGTACACACAACAAAACTGAATTTATTGCTGTGTAAGGTTTATGTACACATTTTGATTATAAAAGGACTAGGCCTACTCTTTGGAGAGAGAAACAGTTCTTAGGGCACAGATCAGAGCGCCGGCGAGGCCACTAGCGGTGTCCGTATTTGGCAGACCAGTCTGTTCGCCCGTGAATGGTCTGGAGCGGCGGGCGGGGCAGCAGACCAGGCGTGCTCTTGTTGGGCAATGGCACGTTGGCAGATGTGTTCATCTGACTCCGGCCAGACCGCCACGTTGCATAATCTAAAGCAGCAATAAACACACACACATGAAGCAACAGGTTTTTGGCCTATAACAAGATCTTATCTGTTCAAAAAAAAGGATGTTAAAGAAAGCTCCAAATCTGTGCTCACTTGATGCCGTCGTCTCCACTGAAGGACCTTGAAGTCCTCTGTGACCGGCAGAACCGCTGTCTTTTTTGTAAAAAGAGGGCATGTATCCACCTGGGATTGTATTTGTGCCTGATAATTAAAACAGAAAGTAAGCCCATTAATTTGAATCTCTTTGACAGCAACGACGAGCCGCAAAAGATCACAGTGAAGTTACCGTGAGCGCCTCTACTCGGCAGAGTCCCTCCAAATGGAATACTACTGCTGCCCCAAAAATGGCTTCCTGTCAAGTCTTTACTGGCATTTATGGCCACGTTCTTCTTTGTACTAATGCCTGAAAGAGACACACAGACATTATTAAATATTAAATTCTTAAATGTGCAACGTTTAAGAATAAAAGAGGTGGGGGAACCTATCAACTAGACACCACTGCTGTAGATTTTTGTTAAAGGCATGCCCCAGTTCTGCTGAGATAAGCATTAAAACACACTGTATGTTACCAGGTAAATATCTCGACTGCCTCAGGTAATGCTGTTTAGCGGAGGCAGTTCTTGATGGCTCTTGATAGGATGCAGCCTTGTTCAGGTTTAAAGGTGCATCTTCCTTTCCAGTGGGTTGGCTGAAATCCAGAATATTTCCATATCTGAAAGAAAGGGGAGTGATGTGAATTGCTGAATCAGCAGATCTCGGAGCAGGGCAGACCTCAGCTGAGCTGTGAATAGCCTGCTCTGTATAACTGGCTTTTAGAGTATTTTGTTTGTACATGATTAAGATGCAAACGTTGCTGACAAACTGGAAGCCTCACCTGCTCAGCGCGTCCTCCCCCTGCCTTGACTTCTGTGTAGAGAAGTTGCTTTTCCCAAGAATACTTATAGATGTCAGATCGGTTTCTTCGTAATCGTCCCAGTCTTCACCCTTGAGGTGCCCTGTGCCGTGGCCCCAGCGCCGCCGCCCTCCTTTAGGTTTTATCTGATAGCTCAGCAGGTTTGCATTTTCTGTCTCCTGCCTCGTTTGCTACAACAAGATCAACCACACATGTGAGGAGTGTTTTCAGCAGTAAATATTTAGACAAAACAACATTTCATATCTTATGGCTTTCTGTAATTTATTCTGTGCTCTACATATATAAATAATATTATGCAAAAGTGGCCAATAGTAAATACATAGATTTTTTAAAGCCTTCAGGAGCCTCACCTTGCCCTGGAGACTCTTGTCAACAATGTAAGGAAGATGGCTCTGTGGTGTTCCCTCACTCTGCCCCTGCTTCAGGATGTGCTGTGGCTGCTGCTGCTCTCGCACCAGCTCTGTGTGCCGTTGGTATGCTGCAGCCTGGGCAGCTGTTGATGCAGGGGAGGGCTGGATCTGCTGGAGAGGCCTGGAGGGGGAGCAGTGTTGGTTGGGAGGAGGAGGCTGGGAGGGGGGCACAGGCTTAAGCAGCAGAGGCTGCTGCTGCTGTTGCTGCATCTGTTGAGACTGTAACGGAGCCTGCAGTGGCGCACGGCTCAGCTGAGGCCTGCCCTGCTCCAAGATCTGCTGAGGCGTCCCCAATGCCTGCCCAACATGGAAGTACGAGTACCTGAGAGCCTGTGAAGACCAAAAAAAAAATTAGAATAAAATCAAAAATTGTTCTTTGAGCTGAGCTGCAAGGAGAGCTGGAAATAGCAGAATAGATCAGACACTACCTGGGCAGAAGCTGGTCTCTTCTTGGGATCCCACTGCAGCAGGTCGGTCATCAGATGGATGGCCTCGGGACTTGCATTTGGGATCAGTGTCTTCAGGTTACTGGGAACACACTGAGGCCAACGAAAATTCATAGCACTTGCCAGCTGGTATGCCTCCGGCCAATCATTCTAAAGGAAGGAGACGGTTGGTCCACATTTTGAGACAAGAAAATCTCTGAAAGCTTAATGCGAGTCTGTCACATTCTCGCTGTGATGCCACCAGTGGAGCTGATCACACCCACTCAAGCATGTGCTTCCACCACATGCACTGTAACATGTTTCTGAAGCATCCCAGAAGCAGTTCTCCCCGTCAATAATAATAATAATAATAGGTGCTGACTAGTTTTGACAGAAGCTGCCTTAAGCTGCACAGAGCGAGTAAGGAGGACAGAGAGGGTCTTTTTTAAATTTATGTCTAAATAAAAAGACCCGGCTGTGCACCCAAACACTGACAAGTTCAAACATCTTCGCCCCCACTTCTTCTTTATTGTTGTGTGTCAACATGCAGTTCTTGTCCCTTTAGTTGAACATTGCTTTGCAGCCTAACTTGACATAGTCAGTGCTGACATAGCTGACACAGACCTCGATCATAAACTGCTGCACTTCCCCATCAACGCACCTGAATGAATGAACCCCTTCCTGTATAAATGCAGTAACTCATAAGTGCCCCCTAGTGTCCAAATGCATACAATACAAAGAAAGAAAGGAAATGGCTAATACACAGTGTGTGGAAAAACTACCTTCTTTGGTGTTCCCAACACTTGGCAAATCTTGAATATGGTGTCTACTTCGCTGGAGCCCGGGAAAAGAGGCCTGAGGGTATAAAGCTCTGCCATGATGCAGCCAACTGCCCACTGGTCTATGGGGGAACTGTAGGATGTGGATCTGAGGAGCACCTCAGGAGCTCGGTACCTGGTCCACAAAGAAGAGTGCAGGGACTTAAACATCTTCTATGTACACGTGAATTATGTTTACCCAAAAAAGAAACTCACCATCTAGTCGAAACGTAGTCTGTGTAAGGCGGTCGAGATCTGATCTCACGGGCAAGTCCGAAGTCAGCTATTTTGACCAGCTCTGGCCCCATGCACAGCAGATTCTCTGGCTTCATGTCCCTGTGGAAAAAACCTAACAGGGGTACGGTGCATGAGCATCTCGACTCAGCCGGAATGAAATGGGATGCAACCTTTAATGACGTACCATGTTTATGAATGAACGCGAGTCCCTGAAGTATCTGAAACATGATATTTCTTACAGTAGATTCAGGGAATAACCGGGTCCTGCGGGAAGAAACCATTCAAAGCTCGATCAGTACAGAAATGGAAAACTTTACATACTTTCAAATTTGTAAAAAAAAAAAAAACTGCACGCACCTGTCTTTCATAAGTTGATACAAATTCTCCTTCATATACTCGAATATAAAGTACAAGTGATCATTTTCCCGAATTACCTCCTTAAGTTTGATCACATTAGCATGGTTCAGTTTCTTTAAGGACTGCAAGAATAAACAAACAGGTTGTGTTAATAAAAGGTGGAAAAATAGAGGGAAAAATAAATAAATCTAACCATGCTGGGCAACACACACACACAGGTCACTGCAGCACATTCAGAAGCACGCCCTACAACTATCAAAATAAAACAGAAAACCCTTGTAGGTATGGGCAGGTTTTAGTTTGAGGGCAAATGCTGCAAAGGTGGGATTTATGATTACAATTTAAAAATGGAAAATAAATATGGAACAAATAGAAAGCAGAATGGAGAAATGTACACTTTCCCATGCACTGGGATGATATAGGTTTAACCATGCTATATTTTAGTAAAGGGGGGGAGGGAAGCCATAATGGGTCTTTGAGATTTTATGGTGGCATGCTGTAATTATAATCTACTCAGCAGGACTAAGAGGACCAGCGTGTTCTACTCATGTTTGCTGCATTAAGGTTAAGCTCTAGAAAGGGGGGTGTGTGTAGGCCGGGGGTGGGGAACAGAGCTCAAAACCCAACAGCACACAAAAATCACCTTCTGCTCTTAGAGCTGGTGTGTGACTTTGAGCTGTGAGGAAATTTAGACAGTAAAGTACTGAAATGGTGTGAAAACAAACAGAAAGGCTTTCATTTATTTCACAACTGGCCTGGCATGTACATCATCACCACATTACCCATAAAGCATCAACACATCATTGAGTTTACGTTAAGAGTTCTACACAAAATAATGAAAAATATCAACCCAAACCGAAACAAGTGATGGTGGGAGAACACCGAAACACTGGCTACATGTGATAGTGCTTTTCCTTGTTTTGTTACATATATGCACTGTTGCCATTATGGTGTTCATATTCATATCATATAATGATATTTACAAGGATTCCCAACATGTTTGATCTTAACAGGGGGTCACATGACTTAGCCTAATGCACATCAACCCAGGAACAGTTGGCCAGTTATTTCTGTACAGTACTGCATAAATCAGTCATTTAGTCCAAAGCTACTCTTTTCACTCATCTGCTAAAGGCACTAGTGGAATAAAAACAATAATCTACAGGACGAGCACATTTTTTTGGGTTGATTTTTCCATCATTCACTTTGAAGTGTTAAACTTTTAAAAATGTAAACTCACCTTGACTTCCCGAAGGTTCATGCATTCTTCCCAGGAGTAGAACTTTCTTTTCATTCTGAAAAATATTGGTCCCGATTACATTTTTTTTTTTCTTGGAAAAGACACCAGATAGCATTAACAGCCTCTTTCTTAGTCCACAGTTAGCTTTTCAAGTAAGGATCAAATGAATATACACTACAGTGCAGAACATCAGCTAAGCTTGAAAAGGAAAAATATCACAGATCACAGTGAAACAATTTTGTGATACTCACTTCTTAATGGCAACTAGTTCTCCCGACTCCAGACTGCGGCCGAGGATGACTGAGCCGTAGGTGCCATCCCCGAGCTGTCTGATGTTGGTGTATCTATTCATTATGCTTGTCCTTCCGTAGCATCATCAGTGGGTAAATAATAACTGGGTGGAAAACAGAGATGCGTTCGCCTCTGACTGCTGAATGCAACCAGATTTTCCTGTGACAACAGCAGAAGACCACAGGCAGAGGTGGAGGACTCATGGTGTCATGGACTTGTGTCCTTTGAGCTGAGAAAGAAAAAGAAAGAAAAAAAAAACCTGATGTTAGTTTTACAGCTGAGCTGAATTACAATATTCACAGATGATGAAGAAAATGAGGATGACTTCATTCGCCAAAGGAACCACAAACTAACTACTGCGTGGGACATTTTATCTTTAAATGTTATCAGTGTATGATGGAGACAGTATTTCTCAATAACCTTAAATCTGCGATGCAGTTTCTGAGTCTGCCTTAATGGCCAAAAAGTCACCACCTTGATTTAATTAAGCAAATAATTAAGAGCCTTCAATTATGGCAGTGAAAGTGATGCAGTATAGTTTGAACTCTGGAGCCATGGAAAAAGGTCATGTGGTCTGATGAATCCACATTAACCCTGTTCCAGAGTGATGGATGTGATGCATCGGGGTAGGAAGAAAGGGAGACGAACTGATGCACCTTATCGTGCCTAGTGCCCACTGTGGGGTTGCTTCAGTTTGTCAGGCAAGCACAAAATGAGGTCAGCTGACTACTTGAACATACTGAATATCCAGGTTTTTCCATCAATTGATTTTTTTTTTTTTTGTTCCAAGATAATAACGCCAGGATTAACTGGACTCAAACTGTGAAACAGTAGATCAGGGAACACAAGACATCATTTCATGGATGCATAGAAATAAATGTTGTATTTACGCTTATCCTTTGTCTGTGTGTTATTTAAAAATGTACCTGTGAGGATGGATGACTCACTTACTCTGTCCCCAAATCATGAATTAACTGTGCTTAACGTTTGTTTTGAAAAATTGAGTTCAATTTCACTTGCCACACCCAGACCCGATTACTGCCAGACCTGTTGAATCAACAAATCACTTAAGTAGAACCTGTCAAAGTGAAGTTGGCTAAAATATCTCAAAAAGGAAAAAAAAACAAACTTGCCATTATCTAAAGAAACAGATTAGAAACAAAATCACTGACATCTATCAGCATGGAAAGGGTTACAAAGCCATTTTAAGGCTTTGGCCCTCCAGTGAACCACAATGAGAGCCATTATCCACAAATGGAGAAACCTTGGAACAGCGGTGAACCTTCCCAGGAGTGGCTGGCCAAGCAAAATTACAAAATTAAGAGCGCACTGATGACTCATCCATTCAACTTGTTGGAAGGTTTGCATCCCGTTACATGTGGCATAAAACTAACACAGCACTTCATAAAAAGAACATCATACCAACAGTCAAACATGGTGGTGGTCGTGTGACCGTCTGGGGATGCTTTGCTGCTTCAGGACCTGGCCATCAGTTTGAGCCCTGAAGCTCAATGATCGAAAACACACCAGCAAGTCCACCTCTGAATGGCTCCAAATAAACAAAACAAATGTTTTGGAGCTGCCCGATCAGAGTCCGGACTCAAATCAGATTATAATGCTTTGGCATGACCTTAAACAGACTGTTCATGCTGGAAAACCCTCCAATGTGGCTGAATTACAATAATTCTGCAAAGAAGAGTGGACCAAAATTCATCCACAGCAATGTGAAAGACTCATTGCCAGTTATCACAAATGTTTGATTGCAGCTCTTGCTGCCAATGGTGGCACAACCAGTTATTAGATGTAGGCGGCAATTGCTTTTTCACACAGGGCCGCGTAGGTTTGGATAGTTTTTCCCCCCTCAGAATAAATAAAATCATCATTTAAAAACTGCATTTTGTAAACAGTTTATCTTTGTCTAATATTAAAATTTGTTTGACGATCAGAAACACAAGTGTGACAAATCTGCAAATAAATAAATAAAATAAGGAAAGGGGGCACATACTTTTCACAGCACTGTATGGCGTAAACTGTGACAACACAGGTCAATTTATCACCAATCATTTCAGAGGGATTCACGTTATATTTAATTACTCGCAAGAGCTCGCAAACCAGCTACTATTCGTTTTCTAGAGTAAAGGATATACATCTGCTATCGCTCCCCTTAAAGTTCAGTGTGTCCAGAGTGAGAACTAAGGTAAAAACAGCCATTATTTACACTCGTGGTATTCAGACTGACTGCACTTAATACTACAACAACCCCCTGTGAGTTTGTGGTTACATTTTAGCCAGCACTTTGTCAGCTAGCGTGGTCGAAATAACGCTGACCGTGTTGTGGTGCTGCTGGTGGCCCAGCTGCTGACAAAACATGACAGGGCTACACAACAAACTGTGGACTGAATGGTCTCCTTACTAATTCAAAATAAAACGACAAGCAGCACACAGCACTCACCCTCCTCGCGTCAAACCGACAGCAGCTCATAGCCAATCATTCGCAGTCGATGGTAAACAAATGGCTTACTCCATTAACCCGCTAACTGGCACCGTCAGACTGCGAATAACCGCAACCAGGGTGCCCACCACATACCGTAAATAAATCTCCAGCTAGGCCCCTTCCTTCCTCAGAGAGCTCATCATAATCTCGCGTTGCTGTGACAGGAGAGCCTGCGGTTTCATTACAACAAATCACAGCAATCCTCTCCTCCTCCTGCAGCGGCAAAGGTACAGGAGCATAGATATATACACATAGATACCGCATTGATCGCTGACTCGTATGCCTACGTCACCGCCATATTGGAGGGGGC
>JAVDPK010002861.1:209616-220233 GCA_034780415.1 Cichlasoma orientale
TATGGTTTTAACTATGACTTGTCATACTAACACACACTTGCCTATTTTGACTTTCCTTTTCATTATGCTCTAATTATATAGCCAGTACAATAGAATGATCTGGTCCAGGTTTGAAGTGTGTAGGTGTTGTAGTTTTATGAGCTGGATCAGTTCTAGTGTGGTCCAGATGCAAAAAAGTGCTGAAATGGCCATTTATTGAAGTTTCACAAATATGATAAAGGTTTCACAAATCACACACATGGTTTTAAATGTTCTGCTATTAGTGCAGAATAATCTAGTCCAGGTTTGAAGTGTTGTAGTTTTGCAGCTGGAGCAGTTCTAGTGTGGTCCAGATGCATGAAAAGTGCTCAAATGGCCATTTATTGAAGTTTCACAAATCAGTTAAAGGTTTCATAAATCGCACACATTGTTTTAATTATTCTGCTATTAGTGAAGAATAATCTAGTCCGGGTTTGAAGTGTTGTGAGGGGGAAAAGAAAGATCAACAGGTTCTGAAATGCCCACACCAGCCTGTCTGTCACCAACAATCATGCCACGTTCACAGCCACTTAAATCACCTTTCTTCCTCATCCTGATGCTCGGTGTGAACTTCTGCAGGTCGTCTTGACCATGGCTATATGCTTAAATGCAGTAGATTGCTGCCATGTGATTGCCCGGTTAGATATTTGCGTTAACCAGCAGTTGAACAGGTGCACCTATTTAATGCCAGTATTTGACATGCCAACAATGTGGTTATTAAGATTATGGGATAAGAGGTTTGCTGCTTTTGTGATTGTGCAGTATAACACATTCCCAGCTGTTTTCCCCATACTAAGTTGTTTACATTTTACCTGTTGTTGGATTTCCGGAGCGACACAGGCCACTTCTCGACTTCCTGTTTCACTGAGGCTCCGGGCTACTCAGCGAAATGGCTGCGTTCCTGCGAGCTCGTAAATATGTCCGTTGTGTCGTCCGTTTCTCCGACCGTGAACTGTAAACGGTAGCGCTGACCGCCTGTGACGATAACAAGGAGACCTACCGGCCAGCTTGTCATGGTGCGTCACCGTGTTTTTGGTGGTTATTCAGAGAAACGTGTTAGCGAGCTAGCGAGCTAATGTAGCTAACGTCACCTGGCTTCTTTGAACGTTACTTGCAGCTCAGCTCAGCTCTGCTGGAGGTTGACTAGTTGCCAAACTAGTTGCGTCCAATAGTTGGCACCTGAATTTACACGCAAGGCGCTCAAATTAACGACATACAGATTAAGTCGGAGTATTATGCACAGAGGTTAGCATTGCACGCTGTTAAACTAAATGTGGTTGTATTTGGCATTTACCTGAGTGAGTGGCTTCTAAATTAGACCCACATCAGAAGTTTATAGTTGAAGTTAATTTATTTTAAAGGTTAGTTTGTTTCTTTTTCTAACAACAAGTTTGATACGATTGGACAGTTTTCTTTTATTAAATAAATAAACTATTTATCACAGGATGAACAGAGGAATGTGCTGTAATAACAAGGATCACTAAACTGTGTCAACAAAAACAGCGCGTAAGGCAGATAAAGAAAACAAAGTATACACCACAGTTAATGTATTGTTGCTTATTACTTCTTTCATATAAAGTTTACTTAATTTGTTTAGGTAGTAGCACTATAATTAACAGCAAACCCAAAGTGCGCTAAAAATACACGTTATTTTGCATTAATGTGTATTAGGTTTGGCTATATAAGGCTGGTTATTTTAAGCTGCCTGTATTTATTTTCATCAACCTATTGACTGCTATATTCAGGATGGCTGATAATCAGTGTTTTGCTTCCTAGTTTAATTTTTCACATTTTGGAAAACAAAATAGTTAACCTTAAGTGCACCCCCCCCCCCCCCAAAAAAAAAAAAAAAAAAAAAACAAAAACAAAAATTTATTGTTTTCTTGTGCAGGCTGACGAAAATGCAGATATTGGGAGTACAGTAGAGGATGAAGATGAAAGTTCAGATGACCCAGATCTTCAGGTGAGAGACTTAAATCATGGTTAACATTTCTTTTTACAGTACTGGGCAAAGGTCTTGAGTCACCCCTCATCTCTCTCACCCCTCTGAACCTGTGTTATAAATATACGTAACAGTCAACTTAGTAAAGAATATTTTTACATTTTAACTTGTATTTTTAAGCACTTTGTGCAGGTTTTCATAAAAACACATGGTTTCATATAAATGGTGGCTGTTTAGAAGCAGGAAACATGGGGAAAAAAGGCTGAGGTGTGCCAAATTATACAAGAACTGGACTGGAAATCAGTGGCAGCAGGTCTGATGGAGCTATGACTCCAAATTTGAAATTTTTGTTTCAAATTGTGGTCAGTTTTTACAGAGGAGGTCAGGAGAAAGGCACAACAGTGACTACCACAGCCCTCTTTAAAACATGTTACTTACTGGACAATACATGTGTTATTACTGCTTATTTTGCCAAAGTGCCAAAACCTGTTCTTTATGCAAAGTGACGCAGAGGAAACGGAGAGGGATCTCGCAGCTGTTGAGTACTTTGCTACAAGTTTTATTCTCATCCATCAAACAGATCCAATGAATAGAGTGAAAGCCTTTATATTATTTGTCTGCAAAGATTAATTTTTAAAGAATAATTAAAGGGGTGTAGAACAGTGTAATGGTGAAAGCAGTGGCCTCTTGATTTAATTTGGGGGTTTTGTTTTCATGTTTTTTTATTTATCTTTTAAGAGATGCATTGAATTTAGGTGAATAAGGAGGATCAGTTTTATAATCAAGATTATCATTTTCATAATTGTTTGGCACTACTTGGTTTTATTTTTTTTAATTTTATTTTTGATAGTGAACTACACAGTCTTAATTCCTCAGCACAGCTATTCTCTTTGACATTATGCATCTCTGTTTTTAATATTTGTCCTGACTTCTGACTCTTTAAACATTCCGGAGTTCATATTCCAACTCATTCTTTATTTTCCCAACCATATAGGCTGTAACAGCAGTGTTATAGTTTGACTGAACACAGTTAAGCACTGAGTTTTTTGGCACTGACTGTATTCATGCTTTGATCGAATTGCAGCTGGAACTCAATGTGTTCAGAGCTCAGTGGATGTCTGAGCTCAAACCAAGCTCCGGAGCGATTGGAGCGAGCAACCGACTGCTGCAAGCCAAAGCTCTGAGGAAGACACAAGAAATTGCTAGAGAGGAAAAGGCAAGTTGCAAAATGATTTATTCTCGCTGTGGGTTGCATTTATTGTCGATTACGATTAGCTGTTGATGGCTGATGAGAGTCACCTTCCCTCAGGCCACAGAGCTGTTCTTGAGAGCTGTTCAGGAGGAGCAGAATGGAGCTGTCTATGAAGGTATGTACTATGTAGGAGAAATATCACAGGTTACCACAAATAAAACTTAACTCTTGAGAAATTACCAACTATTCATGTTTAAACACCACCCGTGTGGGTCTGTCGTTCCTCTGAGAGACCACGATGGCTGGTTGTTTCATTGGTTATCACAGTCTAATCTGATGTTTTTACTCGCAGCTATCAAGTTTTATCGCTTGGCTATGCAGCTTGTTCCTGACATTGAGTTTAAAATCAACTACAGCCATCCTCCTGATGCAGACAGAGGTGGAGGGAACTAGTAAGTTTTATTTTGGACACCCTCCGTTTTTAACTAAAGTGTTTCACCGTGTCCGTTTTCTGAGATTTCTTTTTTTAATCTATAACTCCAGAGTTTGTTTTCAGACATTAAAAAGTTGTTTTAAAATGATAGTAGATGCTTATGTAAATAATTTTCATTTCTTTTGGGGGGAAAAGTTTAATGCTACTACATTCATTGTTATTGTAATAAAACTAGCAGTAGTAAAAACTGAACTGTTAATACCTGGCCTGAACAGTTACACTCAGGGTGTGACTAGGATCACTGAACAGGATTAAAACTTAAGCTGCCCCGTTTACATCAACAGCAAAAGCAAGTTTTCTTCCTTTGCTGCTGCTCTGTAGGTGAATAATATAATGCATGCTGACTTGTATGAGAGTAATACATAGTTAACTGTCTTAACCTTTTTGCAGCATGGAGGATAGCGATGCTGATGGTGAGATTGAGGATCTACTGGCCTACTTCGAGCAGCAGCTCACTGTGGAAGGCTCCTTTCCAAAGATTTGCACTCCTGATGTCGAAATGACTCAGGTGCACATTTCAGGTAAAAATCTTTAATATGATTTGGTTGTAAACCTCTAAAGTCATTATCAACCTGAAGCCATTATCATTATTTTTGCTTTATTTGATTGCAGCTTTGCCACGGGAAATCCTGATGTACATATTTCGGTGGGTTGTATCAAGTGATCTGGATATGCGAGCTCTGGAGCAGCTGTCTTTGGTTTGCCGTGGGTTTTACATTTGTGCAAGGTCAGCCCTGCTCTCAGGGAAACCAGCTGGATGAATTATTTGTCAGGAGTTTGCTCAGGTTTTGAGAAATTGTGAATTTTGTATCAGACAATAAGGGATCTCATGCTGTTGCTGTGCAGTGTATAAAGCTGGTTTTGGTTACTTCCATCTTAATTTTTCATTTCTCTTTCCATCTCTCTCCAGGGACCCCGAGATTTGGCGCTCAGCTTGTTTAAGAGTGTGGGGACGGAAGTGCACCAAACTTGTTCCCTTCACATCCTGGCGGGAGATGTTCCTGCAGCGGCCCCGTGTCCGTTTCGATGGTAACTATTATCTTACAGTTAATGAGACTAGTAATGAGACTAGTACTGAGAACTTGGATTTCTAAACCCACAGTAGTACATGAAAATACTAAAAGTACTGTTTTGTAACAGAACCATTTAAGATTTAAATTTAAGGAGAAAAAAAAAAGATAAAAATGTGTCCAAGAAAAAGGATTTTTTTCCCTAGCAACTGGGGGTTGCTGGTGTGTTGCCTTCTGGTTTCTAGGCCAGTGTGACTAAGCCCTTAATGAAAATTTGCTGCCCAGATTTGCGTACCTGCTCTTAACTTGCAGCACACTGTTGCCCCCTGCAGTGTGAGGCATTTGCTGGACCATATGTGTTGTCTTTTTAAATGTTTTTGCACTGGCTTTCTACTTAGTTTCAGTACATAAAAGGACCACATGTAGTGCAGCATTGCTACAGTATAACGGCTGACTCGTGAACAGACTTTATGAGTGTAATACTTCTTGATGCTGTGAGCGTTTAGACAATTGCTGCATGCAACTAACACCAGTTCAGGGCCGAATGCCTCAAATTACTGGTCACTGATGTTGCTTTTTGCTGATGCTTCTAGAAGTTATTGCTGCCGTATTTATTACACATCCAGTGAAGACCAGTTTTTATTTCCACAGGTGTCTATATCAGCAAAACATCGTACATTCGTCAAGGAGAGGAATCACTGGATGGATTTTACAGGGCTTGGCATCATGTTGAGTACTACAGGTAAATATTTGACTGTAATCTCTATTTAATGGTTGCGAGTTACACCGATATCACAGCTACGTGTTGACATTGTTATCACAGGTACCTTCGCTTCTTCCCCGATGGCCACGTCGTCATGCTGACCACCCCTGAGGAACCTTTGTCCGTTGTCCCCCGCTTGCGTACTAGGAACACCAGGTACGCCTTCTCTTTCCTCTAAACTCAGCTGATGTCACCGTTGTTACGTCCATTTTTTTAATACTATCTTTTTTTTTTTTTTTTTTTTTTTTTTTTATAAAAATAAAAAAAAAAAAAGAAATCACATGCTGAATGCCAGCTTCATGTTTCATTTTCAGAATGGATTCAGTTCTGCTCGGTCACTTCCGCCTCTCACAGGAGACGGGAAACCAAACCAAAGTTTTTGCAGTGGTCTGCAAGAAAAAGGAGGAGGTAAGAATATTGGGGGGAGACAAATGAAGAACTACATAAATGCACATAAGCATACTTGAGTCTGTGTAACTGTATCTGACAGAACTCTTTTCCTTTTTGTGTTATTTTTGACCGTTTGATAAACAAAAATTCCAACTCCTTGAGAAAATGAAACCCCAAAAAATAAAAGGGGTTTAAAATATGTCAGAAGTACAAATACAATAGTAGATTTATTTTTTTATTTTTGTTACCAGTTTCCCCCTGGGCATAATAAAACTTCCTATAACCTATTTACTATTAAATATGAAGTTATTATTTCACCTTAGTACCTTATTCAACAGTGTTGTTAGTGTGTGTGTTTCTTTTCATGGCAGAAGTCTATGGCCTCTATGTTCATAGTTCAAGAAAACAAATAAGTTATTGAATGTCCATTATTTACCTGCACCAGTGTTGAATTTGCCAAAAAACTAGTAATAGTAATATTTTTCAGGGTAATGTTGCATGTTATGTAAGACAGTCAACTTAAGAAAAATAACGTACTGAGCTGTATTTATTTACTTGTTTTTAATGCGTTACATAGTAATAATGGCACACAGTGGTGCAGAGGTTAGCATTTCAAAGGTCCTGGGTTTGAATCTGCAGGTGGCTGGAGCTTTTCTGTGTGGACTTTGGACTGTTAGAGGAGGCCAGAGAGCCCAGAGAAACCCCACACAGGCACAAAAGCATCTATATTGGATTAACTACCATTGTATACTAAAATGAAGAGGTTGTAGAATATATTTTTAACTCCAAAGGCCTCCTAGAAGGAAGTCTCATCACTTGGTTGCCTCCTCCAGGCATTTATATGTGTGACTATCCAAATGGCTGTAAGAGAGACATAACTTTTAAATTCTGATTAAAAACTGCTCAAAGTTCAGTGTTTTTGCCCCAAAATAAGTTTTACAAATCTTCTCTCCTGCAAGTCATACTTCTACAAATGTGTGCGGTTACATAACAGTACAACATCGATTCTGTCAGCACTCTGAGTCAGTGTCTGCTCTAATCCACCCGAAAGAAAATGCTTTAATGATTGATGTTATGGATTCAGTAAGCCAGCAATGAGCAGATATAGCACCACATATATGAAACTGTTGTGAACCTCAGCTGTGCGTCAGTGCATCAACATGTTTGTCTTCTGGTTGATTGCAGCTTCAGGCGAGGTTCGGCTGCTACCTTCACAGTTATCAAATTCTTTTGTAGATTTACAGCGTATTCAGCAGTCTTGGGTCTCCGAGAGCATCTGCTGTGAATTCCAGTTTTCCGTAATATTTCAGATAACCTGTCAGATCACCGCTGAGCTTGTAAACTGTGTTACCTGTTGACAGAAAGCAGCTGAGTTTCAAAGGAATCGGTTCTGCAGGCGGAACCCAGCTCCAGAAGCTGAACACAGCTTTCACGTGGGACTGGCTCTGTCCTCTGGGGGGCGTCAGAGCTTCAGTAAGCTTGTGTGGATCCACCATTCCTGCCACATCACTTACAAGTAAGTCATAGGACTGCCAGCAGAAGTGGAAAAGAAGGGGAGTGGGTAAATTTCTATTGCAAACCTGACTATGATTATGCTTTTAGGTTGACTGGGGAAACAGTTGTTACTACGTTTGACCTGGAGAGGATGTACACGCCCTTCTTCTTTGCACGTGTGAAGAGCTACACTGCTTTCTCTGAGCAGCCTCTTTAAGCAGACCCGCACATGATCTCACGAAGACTGCAGCAGAAATTCAGTCACCATTGCATCAAAAACACATACTTCTCAGCCTGTTTTAATTTGTGCTGCAGCTGCTTTATAGTGTTGCTGTTTGAACCCTCACGTTTCCTAAATGAAAGCATGCCATCTTTCGGGTACACTTTAGAGAAAACGACTTTATTTTCTGATTTCAGAAATTATGGTAATATGCTAAGAGCTAAAATTATTAGCAGAATTTCTCACCTGTTCCAAGCAATGAATGTTCATCCTGTTTTTGTTTCGTTGTGCACTTTCTTCCTCAAATAAACAGCGATGAACAAAATCAGCCTCGCTCTTCTGATGTGTAACCAGGCAAGTTTTTTTCAATTTACTCAAAATTGATAGGTTTTCTATGATTTCAATGTAATCTATTATGCAACCTGAGTTTAAAAAGAAAAAGAAAAAAGCATTGCAGATTTAATTTCATAGTTCTACATCATTTGTCTCTTTGAGGACACGTGGGTATAATCCACACATTACATTTTCTGGGAACCGAGCAGATCAAACAGGATTTGCAGAGAAAAAAAATAAATGTGAAAGTTGTTTTGGATTAGTCTGAAATAATTTGTGGCATTACTATAGCTGGTTGCATTAACTTCTGTGAAAATGGTAAGTAAATATTTAAATTGTTTGGTATTGCTGGTTTTGTGGGAGTTCATAGCGAAGAGAGGAAAAAGCTGGATAAATGGGTTATTATTTAGTAATCACTAATTAACATGTTAGATTTTGTTTATTAAGTGTTATTTACACTCTTGGTACGCCTTATTAACTGCATGGGAATTAGACTAAAGGAGAATCTTTGAGCTTTCACAGAAAAATCTCGGCCGCAGCTGAAAATCAGATCATCAAATGTGTTGATGGAGCGGGAGGAGATCTGAGAACCAAACTTTCTACCAAACCTGCGCTCGTGTTAGAGATAATGGAATATGTAAATGTGAAGAAAATGGAAATATTGCTTACTGTACTGCTGTTTTCACAAACCTCAATATTGCACCCCGCCCTCTGCAGCTCCCTCAGGCCATGGCCTCTGAAAATCAGTGAGTAAGGGATTGTTTGAATAGCGGCTGGCCAGCAGATATGCCACCAAAGCTCACAAACAGTGGCTCTGTGCTCCCAATCGCGAGGGCTGTGTGACACGCGGCTCTCCAGTGCATCAAGTGTGTGTGCTGTGCTCATGAGGAGGAGGACCGAACAAGTGGAAGGGACTTCGGTGGTGAGGGTGGGTTATTGTCTTGACATATACTAGCTAGATATTTTAACTGGTCGAAACAATGCTCAATGACCTCGGTCATGTCAGGAGAGAAGAGGCTTTCTGTATGAAAATCTGTTTTTTTGTTTTTTGTTTTTCTATCCCCGTGCTCTTAAATAAAAAACATGTCAGGGTCAGCTGACATGACTTTGTAGGACAAAGCTCCCAAAGAGCTAGTTGGAACGGTTTCATGTGTAATTGAGAACGCTGTGCAAATGTGACCCCTTCACTGTTCTCTGAAGTTACACATGTGGTCACAACATCCTGATTAAATCCACAGAGAGCGAGCACCCCCGGAGAAACATAGAAAGCGAAAACCAGTAAAACAGATGAAGGAAACGCATCTGAACACTAAAACTATGTTTTAAGAAATACCTAATAATCACCTAAAGGTCAGGTCACAGTGATCATGGATGGTATGGCAGGTCTGAGTGAGGCAGAAAGGATTTTACTCAGAATTGTGGAAGGTGAGTCATACTGAGTGCTGTCAGGAGATGAGGTGGAGGAGGGCCAGACATTAGATCAGGAAGATGAAAGCTCAGAGGAGGACACACCAACTTTTCAACTTTCCTGGGCTGGAGCAAACACCCAGAGTCTATTATGGATAAGAAGTAATGTCTGAGCTAGAACTCTGAAGTTGTGGGATTTGGTTTCCCTGACACACGCTGCAGTACAGGACACCGGCCTGTGAAGGGAATCATCATCTGCACGGGCCTTCTGTGGTCTCAGCAGTTTGAGGCAGCCTTGTTGCTCTCTGTTTGAGTGGTGTCACCTTATTGGAGACATTGCGATCATTTTTTACTTTGATGGACTGCCTAATCTTGAAGAATCTTATTGAATTGGCTGTAACTATGAATGAACTATGAACATCGAAATGCTGAAGAATGTTTTCAGTTTGAAGGCTGCCTTCAGAGATGAGCACCTCCCTCTGGTTCGTGTGGTCCTGACATTCACTTTTTTCAAAAACCTGGTTCAAAAAACTTCAGAGCGCTAGCTTACACATCCATTCTCATCCATAATGGATTGTGAGACACTGAATAAAAGTTTTAATTTGAAAGGGTTACAATTACTGTACATTTCTGAAGTTAAGAATCTCATATTGAAGAAACATTTTTTTAGCAACAGAAACATAATATCTTCAAAAAAAAGATCATATAACCTCTCTTATTGCCATGAAATGTGGAAGCTGCAATGCTGTCAGATTGAAAAGAAAGTTGGTGTTGTCTGGTATTCAAATTCCCACAAATGTGGAATCACTAGAAAGCCCAGGATGTCCTCTTGACTGTACAATAGGACTCAACTAGATGCATAAATTGTGTTTGACATAAAGGTCTCAGACTCGTGTCCCCACAGAGGACAAGAATGAATTGCTGGATCTTAGGCGCATCCTTCCAGAAAGTTTGGATTGTTTTGAAAATGTAAAGCTTCAATGGCAACAACATAGTTCCAAAAAGCTTGAACAAGGGCATCGGAAGACTGCAGAGGTTATGTAATGGGAAAAACCCACCAAGCTGGTGAAGTGTCTCAAAACTAATAAGATTATTCAGTAAAATGGTTGGATATTAAAAAAAAAAAAAAATCTCAGAGGCTGCGTTTCATAAGTTTAGGGGCGGGGTACACTACTACAAAGAGGATTTTGTCATCTAAAGAAGAAAATATTATTAAAAGATTCAGACAGTCCAGAGTCATACACTGTATTGCCAAAAGTATCCACTCACCCATCCAAACCAACTTTCTGCAGAGTCAATCACTACAGACCTCCAAACTTCATGTGGCCTTCAGATTAGCTCAAGAACAGTGCACA
>JAVDPK010002861.1:220333-231580 GCA_034780415.1 Cichlasoma orientale
CCTTTCTATTTATTTATTTGTTATTTGTGTTTAATTTATAATGTATTTATTTATATTGCAATGTATTTATATATTTTTTATATTTTATTTATATATTCTGTATTTTATTTTCAATTTAGCATTCATTTTCAAGAGATAGTAGAAGTGCACGAGATTTCGAGGTATTGATTGTTCTTGAAGTGCAATAAATGCAGTTGTTTACTAAGTCAGTGAGTAATCGTGTTAAATAATCGTGATTATGATTTTTTTCCATAATCGAGCAGCCCTAACTTAATATTCATTAACGGTTTAAGCACACATTCCTATTTACTTAAAATTAACTTTAGATCCACTTCACATTTATTTCACATTCACTTCAAGTGTATTTGTGAGCTGGGGCCTATTCCAGGAAGCACGCTCAACAAACTCTGAGTCTAAAACATGCAGTAGAATCTGTGAATAAAGGGCAAGTCTTTGGACACTTTTTTTTTTTTTGCATTTATTTTACATGTACATTTTTTATAACAGTTCAGTTCAGTGAAATTCATTTTGATTTCTATAACGCCACTTAACAGCAGTTCCCTCAAGGTGCTTTATATTGTAAGGTATACAATAGACCCTTCAAAGAAAACCCAACAGTCAAAATGACCCCCTATGAGCAAGCACGTGGCAACAGTGGGGAGGAAAAACTCCCTTTAAATGGGAAGAAACCTCCGGCAGATCCAGGCTCAGGGAGGGGCGGTCATCTGCCACGACCGGTTGGGGTTGTTGGTTTATGTTCTCTGAAACGGGTTCTGCAGAATCCTCTTGATGGCAGAGTGGATGCTCCTCAGAAACACTTCATTGCCTCTTTGGCTGAAATGGACTCCGTCCCGCAGAAATATCTCGCTGTCATAATATTTCAGCCGATGATGTTCAATGATGACACCTCCAAAACTGGGTTGGGCCATCGGGAGGTTCCCTGGCCGAACCGGCCGGTGATCAGAATTGTTTTTTTGTTTTTTTACCCAATTAAGCACAGCTCACGCTGCATCGCTCCCAGCCACAGGTGCAGAAAGTGATGGTTGGTCACTTCAAGAGCTGGCTCTTTGAAGTGAATGGCAGGAGCTGGCTCTTCACTAAGAGCCGTTTTTCATCAGGAGGGGCTACAAACACAACAGCCCAGCCAGCACACCATAGGAGAGGTGAAGGGCGAGACACCAGCTAAAGGTGCTGCTCAGCTTTCACTCTCAGTGGCTCCACGCTGCATCCTGCTGCAGCTTAAAAATATATAATATATAATAAATTATTATTATTATTATGGGTCTGTTTGGTAGATTTGTTTGCAGTGTTTTGTTCATTTGTTTTTATGTTAAATAAAAATTAAAAGTTTGATTAAATTATTATACAAAAGTAAGAATGCCTGCTTTTCTAATAGAAGTATAAGGCTTTTCATATCGGGAACACTGAATGCAAAAGGATTTATCTTACAAAACATTCATAATTGCCAAATTAAGCTAAAATATATGAGGCTGCACACACAGTTGTTTCAATGCTGCTGAAAAAAGTGTTTTTATACTGCAAATAAAGTTCTCTTTTTTTAAAATTATGGTTTGCCCGCTGTACGATCGGATAAAAGGCCTCTCCAAAGCAAGCTCCCGGGCTGAATTTCAACCACAGCCCACCCCTGGTGCAAGACCATCAACAGTGTGTGGACATACTTTATATTTCCAGTTATCTTTGTCAGTTTTAAAGCATCTACACTGTCAGAATAGTTAATACGTATGCACATAACACAATTAAGTGGGCCAGCTTTGTAATACAGAGTTAAGCCCAAAGATCAGCAGTTAACCTTTTTCCAATTCATTTAGGTGTATTGGTACACACAGTCACGCTGTATTGCCAAGAGTTATGAGCGTCATCTTAAAGTTCTCTTCAAGTACATTAACCTTATTCACATTTGGTCAGTTCAGGATACATAAAAGACGACTCTGGCCTATTTGCAGCTTATAGATGCCAGGACACACTCTGTCGGTGTGCTCTGCCAAGACTCCCGCATCCCAGTGTTTTGAACTATGTTTCAGTTTCTCCTCTCATCTTCGATTTAACCATTACTTAACCAATGAGTCCCACTAGTCTCCTGAGTTGGACTAAAGACTCACCCAGAATATAGCACAACGCCACAGCCAGAAATTTGCTGGCCTGTGTAGATGAACAAATGCGTCTACAGTTTCAGCTGACAGAAATGTGAGAAGATGACAAAATTTTCACTGGGTGAGTGTTTTTATTTAATCTTCTTGTTCCTATAGCACACTCTATAGGTGACCGCCCCATATCTGGCTCAAACTGCTCTCTAATTGACACTTTTGGTCCATTTGGCCCAAATCTTAGCCACCAGTGTTTCAGCTTGGCCCTTACTGTATTTGCTTTGGTACATTCTGTCACTGTGCTGTGCCAGCAGACCTGCTGCTGCAACCAGCCGGGCAGAGGGGTTGATTAAACGATAATTTCCAAGGTGGTGGACAGCATTTGGCTTTTTTGCCAAGCCTGCCAGACAACTTACATTCACCACAAATGGTATGAGTCCACAGGAAGCATAGAAAAAATGGAAGTTTCACAAACTTTGATATGTGCTCACAAATTAAAAACAAAACAAAAAAAACAAAACAATGAGAGAATAAAACTGACATTTTATAACCGTCAGCACTGGCTAAATCTGTGTGGAAAGACATAAACTGAGGATCTGTTCTTCTCTTTTTTAAATAGGATTTACAAAACTAATTTATTTAGAATGTTCTGAGAACGAGATACAACCTTGTTCCCATACAGCTTTCTGAAGAGCAGAATAACCTTTATGTAGAATAGAATAATTTAGAATAACCTCCAGTTATTCTAACTTTTCTTGAACAAAGACTCAATTTTAAATCATTAAAAGGTAACTCCAAGCATGAGGGAAATCAAAATGTGACCTTGCAGGTGGTAATGGATGGTGGAGATGAGGGGGTGTTGATTTGTTGTTACAGTAGACTCATGACAGTCACAGTGATTTGATTTAGCACATCACTGCTCATCATACTTCATCCTTATGTACTCTATATTGCCAAAAGTATTCAGTCACCCATCCAAATCAATGAATTCAGGTGTTCCAGTCACTTCCATGGTCACAGGTGTATAAACCAAGCTCCTAGGCATGCAGCCTGCTTCTACAAACATCAGTGAAAGAATGGGTCGCTCTCAGGAGCTCAGTGAATTCCAGTGTGGTACCGTGATAGGATGATACCTGTACAACAAGTCCAGTTGTGAAATTTCCTCACTGCTAAATATTACACAGTCAGCTGTTAGTGGGATTATAACAAAGTGGAAGTGACTGGGAACGACGGCAACTCAGCCATGGAGTGGCAGGTCATGTAAAATTACAGAGTGAGGTCAGCTGATGCTGAGGTGCATAGTGCAGAAAGGTCACCAACTTTCTGCAGAGTCAATCGCTACAGACCTCCAAACTTCATGTGGCCTTCAGTTTAGCTCAAGAACAGCGCATAGAGAGCTTCATGGAATGGGCTTCCATGGCTGAGCAGCTGCATCCAAGCCTTACATCACCAAGCACAATTTAAAACGCCGGATGCAGTGGTGTAAAGCACGCCTCCACTGGACTCTAGGGCAGTGGAGACGTGTTCTCTGGAGTGATGAATCACACTTTTCCGTCCGAGTGTGAAGGGTCAAAGAAATGCATTATGGACGAATCTGGGTTTGGTGATTGCCAGGAGAATGGTACTTGTCTGACTGCATTGTGTCAAGTGTAAAGTTTGGTGGAGGGGGGGTTATGATGTTGGGTTGTTTTTGAGAAGTTGGGCCTGGCCCCTTAGTTCCAGTGAAAGGAATTCTTAATGCTTCAGCACACCTTTGGGATGAATTAGAGGGGAGACTGTGAGCCAGGCCTTCTCATCCAACATCAGTGTCTGACCTCACAAATGTGCTTCTGGAAGAATGGTCAAAATTCCAATGAACACTCCTAAACCTGTGGAAAGCCTTCCCAGAAGAATCCAGATATTCACATTATCAAATATACAGTAACTTTGTGATGCTATTGTGTCAATAAGGACCAAAATCTCTGAGGAATGCTTCCAGCACTTTGTTGAATCTGTGCAATGAAGAATTACGACTGAAGGTAAAAGGGGGTCCAACCCAGAACTAATAACCTGTAATTTAAAAAAAAAAAAAAAGCATCTGGTGAGTGTATATTAATATATTACATGAACGTGCTTTGTGTTACTTTATAATAACCACCATAAATCAATGATAAATTGATATCTGATTAAAATTAAGCTGATTTTTACTGTTAAACAGTGAAATGATGGTTATTGGTGTTTGCTAATAGGTTAATGTGGTTTGTAAAACATCTATGAACAGTGTTTGGAAGGGAATTTTTAACTGATGTTGATTAAACTATGAAAATGCTTAATAAATAAAGTCTATTGCACAAACAGTAATTGACTGGCTATTATAAAGTTGTATCTGAAGAGCATATAAACTACATGGACAACTCTATTTGACCACACCTATTCATCTTTTAAGGTACAGTCAGAAATATTTTAGGTTATTTAACAGAAAAAAGTATATTGTACTCATGAATATACACTGATTAGTGTGTAAATACATCTTCCAACAAACTGAGCCATTCTCAGAAACTTATATTTAATCCATTACAAACATATAGGAGCAGGCGCTGGTTTGTGGAAGCCATCATGTTCCCCCACCAGGTGGTTAGATTCCGGCCACGTGAGTAGTACTATACGCCAAATGCAGAACAGAAGTGAGGTTGTAGGCATTTGCCTGCTGTGGAGGGACATTTAAATTTGTGCCTGCACCTTCAGACTCAAGATCTATGATTTACTGTGGGAGAAGTGATCCCCTTCACCAAAGAAGTGAAAACATGAAGGAAAGCGACAACACGTACAACTAAGTAAAATGTCTTCCTCCTCACCGCAACGCTCACCTCCTGAACTGAAGTCAGGGCTCTAACACATGCAAATATGCATAAACATGCTCATTTATTCAAGATATTGTCACCATTACTTACTGTCAGCAGATTAGACATGCAGCCCTCCCATCCCTGGACAGCTGATGAGCTGGCTAAACAACAGCTGCTTATAAGCTAACATTATGCCAGCTAATGTTAGGCTCAAGTGTCCTAAAAATCACACTTTCCCTCTGACAAACAACTTGATTAAATTCTTCATACATCTTGACATAATTCATGAAAGCCACCAAAGCTGCAATAACTGTTCCAAACCTTCTCTGGCATTACCATCAGCACAAAGTCTGTGCTGGGAGCTTCACAGCACGGCTTTCCATGGCCAAGCAGCTCCTGTAAGTTACTAATATACTGTAAGTTCAGGAAAAGATTGTGGTTGGTTTTAAAATTTCATGACTTAAGGGTAGTAGGACCACAGTTCAGCCACATGTTTATGAGACACCAGCAGCACTGACTAAACGGCAGCGTTCAATACCTTGGTAATCACTGATTAGCAATTAAACCTTTACATGAAAACAACTAAGAAAAGGAGATTTCTTTTTACACATGATCTTATGTAAACGGTCTTAATACTTCCTCTTTACTATCCGCCTGCTGCTGTGCTTGATTAATGGTGTGCAGGAAGACCTAGGTTCAATTTCTGTGAAGTCATAAAGATTTTGATAAAGAAAGCAAATTCTGTGCCTCTGCTGTTGTGTCTGATTCGTGCTGATTTCAACACACTCGGCACAACAGAGGACAGAGTGGGCAGATGAGGATGAGGAATAGAACAATACAGGAGGAAAAAAAGTGCTGATCTCTCTCTCTCTCTGCCTCCCTGTCTTCCTCCCTCCCTCTCATTCAGTATGCTGACTGTTTCTGTACAGAAAACTGACTCCCACGCTATTCTGCCTGGCCTATTTATCACATTGATCAGCTTATAAAGAAATCAGATATACACAGGAGGCTTGCTAGAGAAGTGCTTATATGAGAAGGATCATGATTTTTTTTTTAGCACCCTCTGAGATACGCTGCATGGAGCTCTCTTTGCTCATTGCTCCAATCTTGCTAACGTGCTCATCTCATCATAAATGTACTGGCCTTCTTCTTACACAGCAGTCCTGCAGTTTGTTGCAGTGCCAGCACTGAAAATGAGCAGAAGATTTATCAAAAAGCAAAAGAAACAAAAAAAATCCAAATAATTTTCTAAATTCATATAGCTAAAAGACAACAAATGGCAACAAATTGTTTTTTTTAAACTAAAAGACCATTGATATCAACAAAATTGGGAACAAAATTCAAAATGTTATCTAAAACACAGTGAATGGTAATGGAATGTAATGTTAGTTAATAAATAGTACTAAATTTCAGTTTGTTGGGACACTTTGGTTTCCCTTATTTTTGTGTTTTATTGCATTATTAATGTTTTCAATTCCAGCTGCTCACACGTAAGTCTTTAGTTTGGATTGTCTCATACTGTGCTTTGGACACCGCTGGACTCTGGTAAACCTTTTTCTGTGCACCTTTGGCTCTAAATCCAAATAATTGCTAGGTCCATTTAAAATCATTCTATAGAGTAACTTAATGCCATTAAATGTCAGGAAGCATATAATAATGCCTGGATATGAACCTTTAATCAGTGTCATCCTGATCTTTCTTACAGGGAAAGTGATATTTAAGCAATTACAAAATCCCACTTTTCTAGCACATCATATCTTTGAAGATCTGGCATCGGCACAGATCTAAACTGAACTATCCAAACTACCATGTGTAAATGTTACAGCCCCTCTTTGCTCCCACATCCTAAGAAGACAGCAGAACTCAGTGCATGGGTTTGGAAAAGCCACCACTGGTCCCTAATCATTTCTACAAAGTGTAATCTACCCACAAGAGCAGGGACAAAACATCACTCCCCTGAACACAGTAATCCAATCGACCTGGAATCATCCCTGAAAATAGCAACAGGGCCCGTTATAAGCTTTCAGTCACAGGAGCTCACATCTCCGTTGCATCGCACATATCACACCGCCCCACATCGCATCCTCTATAAATGGGTGGAATGAATGAATGAGTGACATTTGCATTTCATCAGCATGAAGCAGGGATCCTGCTGCTTCTGCTGCTTTTTCCTTCTTTACAGATGCAGTGGTGTATCCTCAGAATATCAATGGTTACGTCGTGGGAGCTCCTGCTCTCTTATTGCTTCCAGTGCATTTTGCTAAAATGTATTCATACTGTCTCATTGCTGTCATTGCAGGAATAAATAAAAAACACTCCTAATTAGCTGCAGCAAGTCAGGGCCTATACACACCTAAAACTACACCTTTCACCTGTTTACACCACTCATTTGAGAAGTGACGAGATATTCCCGATTCCACGGAAGCTTGAAGCAGTGACATTCAGTACACTGGCCTTAGAAATCTCTTGTTTTGTAATGTTTTCGAGCAATTTTACATTTTGTATATGGCTGCATTATCATTACATTCTATTTTCTAAAACAGACCAATGATTTTAGTAGCAATCCAGCTTCAAATGAGCATTTATTACATCATTTAAAAAATTTTTTAAAGATCAAAGCCTGAATACATTCTTGTACACAGCAACACCAACACTCTGATGCTGGCTGCGTAAAGGTGGCTACTTGTGCAACTAAAACAGAGCTGTCAGTTTGGTTTGTGGTGTTTTTACCTCATTTCATTGCTTTGGTTGCTGCGTCTATGTGACTTCAAACGCACCTTACATTCTAAGCTATAAGTGACCAAAAAACAGAAAAAAAGAATAAAAGAGCTGAAGGGTGCCTACCGCACAGCAGCTGCATCCAGGCGCAGGTCTTGTAAACGGTGGAGGTGTTGCAGAAGAAGAATAGCGCCATACAGGCGATGCAGCTGAGGATCAGCACCATGGACAGCAGCACGAACACGGAGGCCGCCTTGAAGGCTCCGGACGGGATGGAGCTGAAGTCGGAGAAGCTGCCCACGCAGGTGAGCTCCCGGCTGGGCGACGGCCCGGTGCCCACGCAGTAGTGGAAGAGGCCGAAGTAGCCGGCCTGCGGCGTGTTGACGCTGTCGCCGATCCAGTAGGGCTGGATGAACACCACCACGTTGACGATGGCGAAGCAGATGGTGAAGATGGCCCACAGCACCCCGATGGCTCGGGAGTTGCGCATATAATTGTCGTGGTAGATCTTGGAGGCTTCTTGGGAAGGCAACATGTTTGGTCGTTTTTTCCCCTCTCCCTCTTCTTAGATCTTTTTTTTTTTTCCTTTTACACCCCCGTCCTTTTTTTTCTTTACACTCTTATATATGTATATAAAAAAAGATGTATATATGTAAGAACCCCGCACAGCTCGACACACCTCACTATCCAGATATTTTTTCCTCTATTCGAAAGCTAATGTTTCCCTCGCTTTGGCTGTTTCTTGGCTGTTAAATGGGCCTACATAACCACACGATTACAACGGAACCTGAAAATATGTGTATGATTTTACAAGACTAAACATAGTAAAAAAGAATAATGAGAATGCTACATTGAAGCAATACAAAATCATAGCCTGCCTATACTCCTAATGAATAATTTACTAACACCAGTGATTCAACATTGCTGTCTAAGGCTCGTTTCCTTGGGGCTACACTATAAATGATTAACAAAATTTATCACAATGGGATTTTTTTCCCCCGTTTATTTCACAGTCGCCGGCTGGAGGGGGTTAAAGCTGTTTTTCCATCCTCGTCCATCAGTCCAGAGCTTTCTTCAGGATATCCGTTATTACCACCCGTGAGATGAGATGCCTGTAGCGCCAGCGGTGGACCCCGTTTTTACCTTCCCAGGCATCCGCGGGGTGCTCCCCTTCCCCTGCTCGCCTCTACTGTCCACGCAGCATGTGGAAATCAAACGCGGTGAAACAAAAAAGAAAAAAAAAAAAAAGGAGACCAGCCTTTAACGCGAGCCCTCTGTCAAATTTCAACAGTCCTTTCTCGTAAATCCGACATCCTCCACCGCCTCGACTCCATTATCATGGTTTTTGTCGTAGCCTTTATCCAGTATGTCTCAACCCTCTCTCTCTCTCACTCCCTCTCTCTCTCTCTCTCTCGCGTTCTCCGTCCTCCTCCTCCAGTCTCTCTGCGCGCCCCCCGGAAGATGCTGATGTTGTACTGATGACAGCGATGGAGCGCGTTCACGTACGCGGGCGCAGCAGCAGCAGCATGGGGGAGGAGGGGTGGGGAAAAACGTTCTCTCACGTTTGGATGAGCAGTTTTCACCCCCCCCCCCCCCAAAAAAAATGGGGGAATCGAGGAGAGATTTGTTCGAGTGGATGGTGTCACAAATGAAATCAAAACGATCCGGTCCTATCATGAACGTACTAATTTGCAAAATCTAAATATGAAATGCCAGCATTTTTTTTCCCTTTTTAAAAAATGTTACACAACATTTGTCATATCACATCTCTCAAACGCACCTGCACATACATGACAACAGTAGTTCATTTAATAGCACATCTGACAAGCTGGTCCAAGATCATTTTTGTTTATTTGCTTTGTTATGCACCATTTTTGCCAAATGAATCTTTGGCTGTTTACCAATCAGCTAGTAATGTGAACTCTATAGGGTGTTGGTTGTTATCAGCCAGTCGAACAGCAGGAAAAGCTCCACCTCTTCTCTCTGTTCAGTAAGACAGGAATGAGAACAACCATAAACTGTATATCAAAGATGGACACAACAACTGTGATGTCACCCACTGGTTTCTAGACTATGCATTTTGAAACTCCAAAAAACAACATTAGTTGTTTTGGAGCCAGAAGTGGATGAAAGTTTGGAACGCTAAGAAAAGTCAGCTAGCCTCGCAGATGCAAATACCTGCTAATTAGTTCTAAATAACGGACTAATAACATACTAGATTTTCACTCACCAGAACTGGAGTTCAGACTTTTTGGAGGGTTTGAACCACACAGCAGGCCATCAGCTACAGCTAATTATCAGCACTCCTGTCAATTAAAGGAGCCACTTCCTGAGCTTTAAGCCTCAGCAGAATGTAAATGGGGTAATGAAAGAAAAACACCTCCTGTACAGTTGTCATCAAGGGTGAATCTATCCACAGAGCCCAAAACCATTTTTGTACCAGGCTGTAAACATGCTTCTTAATAATGTTAAGTTGGGCTTGTTAACATGGGAGTGCACAGGGATTGACTCGGTTTTGGAGCCGGCCGGGCCATGCAGTGGCCACTCTGTGGAAATGCAGTGTTTTTCAGAGTCAGACGTTGCTGCTTCATACCAGCTGATAAAAGCCATATAATGAAATATTTAAATAAGCACTGGAGTAAAGCAACATGTACTGAGAAGGTCATGACCATCAGATCTTTGAATTTGAGTCATTTTCACTGAGTAAAGTTTGATTAGTGTCTCTGGAAGAAGAAGAAGAATTTATCCTCAGGGAAGTATTGATTGTTTAATGGCATTTCATCGAGTAGGTGATGAAATCTCTCAGAATGCACCAGGCTGTCATAAAAGATCTAGCAAAATAAATAAATCTCTTCATCTTATCACACGCGTGGTGATCATTGTGCAATAGATAATGGGTTACCACCGCCAGATATCTCCACACGAAACAGCATAATATTACTCCTCTATAATAGAATCACTCCCATTATCACTCACTTGTTGTGTTTTCTTTATTCAGCAGTCCTGTTTCTCCAGAGCCAGATGTTGCTTTAACTATTGAAGCCTTCATTCTCTGTCCATAAAAAGCTCTGTTACTCACTGGGGGGAGAAACGCATCTGCCCTCGAGCTTGCACATTCATGTAAAAATAGGCCAAGACAGAGGTCTGTGAGATCATGCTTTAGAGGAGGGAGCAAACAAAGACTGTTACATACAATGATTGCTGAAAGGCCAAAATAAGGCCTTCAAGGAAGCTGAATCGGAGTTAGAATAGTGTTATAAAATAAACCCACTAAGAGGAACTTGGAGGAACAAAAAGCACATCCTTTTATGTTTAGGCATGCCTAATAATTTTCATAGCAACTGGATTAACAATGCACCCGATTCATTCCTCCTTTCACATCTTCTGGCTGCTCAGAACACACACAGCACATCTGGATGCTGTCTAAACAAACATGCATTTTTGCCCTCTGCTTCCACAGCACAGCACTGACTATCTTTCTTCATCCTGAGGCCTCCTGTCATCTGTTAGCAGCAGCAGGGAGTTGACAAGCTGTGTGTGTGTGTGTGTGTGTGTGTGTGTGTGTGTGTGTGTGTGTGTGTGTGTGTGTGTGTGTGTGTGTG
>JAVDPK010002861.1:247507-260146 GCA_034780415.1 Cichlasoma orientale
AAAAAAACAGTGGGTCCCAGGGCTTTGATTTCTTTTGCAGGGAAAGTAGGCCTGTGTCATCCACAATCATTATCCTTATCCTAAAGGTCAACTCGAGGTAATGTTCTCATCTGTCACTGCAGCGCCAGTGTTGCGTATAACTGTGGTTCAATACCACCATCTTGTGGGTGGTTATGTTCAGGACTAATTTCAGGCCAAAAAGAAAAAAAAAAAAAAAAAGGAGGAAGTAGTTAGAATTTGTCTGCATTTTCTCTTAATAGGTCAACTCTGATACTTAATACTTCACCAAGTGCAGGCTGCTTCCAAGAGATCCATTTTCTCACTCACAAATCAAACTAGTGTCAGGGGAGGAGGGCCGGATCCCATCTTTTAGACTTCAACATCATGTGTTTGCAAATTAAACTGGGCTCCATTAAATACAAAGAAACTCATTAGCTCACTGTTACACAGATTTATTTTAAAACAGCATCACATTGCAAGCAATTGTTCACCACTTGTATGCAACACCAAATTTAAGGTCCCACTACAACGCCAGCCGGATCGTTCTCATTCTATGGGACACTGAATAATGAGGTTTTTGTCAAAGTTGGTCGTGTCACATTTACACACAAGGTGTTCTTTGAAGGCAGTCTGTGACAAACCAGGTTACAGCAAAGGTCGTGTCTAGCCCATCACTTGCCCCCTCCCCCACCCAAAAAAAGTGCAGGATTACTGCTGTCAAGGGAACTCTAAACCACCTTCTCACAACACTTTAAAAAAAAAAAAAAAGTTTAATGCCCACATATGATGAAGTAACTGACCAAGTAGTTTATAAGTGCTCACTCAAACATAAGCCCAACCAGCAAGTGACAGTAAAAAAAATAAAAGCACCAACGCTCAGCTGTTTCGGATTTATAACAGGAGGAAGTCAAAGTGCTGTTATAGTAAAGTCAGTGAACAAGTGTGTGAAGTATGACTGGTCTAGTTTGAACACTGTGAATTTGAACATCCTCGGTGAGATCCTTCAGAGTTTTGGCCAACGTTAAAGTTTTTGTGGAACAGCTGCCGTCCCGGCCAAGACAGTGACAACAGCTCGACTCTTTCTTCGAAACAGCCGAGCTAACAAGTGAAAACAAAAGGAGTGGGGGAGGGGGGGTGAGTGCGGGGAGCGAGGCAAAGAGCCCAACAGGAGGTAAACCTCCTAACCTAGATGATGTAGGTCTCTAAAGCCACGCGGTCCTCTCACGTCGAGCAGCAGCACCATCACCACTAAATAATACTTTGTGCGTTACTATGAGTGGCGGCAGCAGCCGACGGTGTCTGAATTACGACTTCCCCCGGATGAGAACGCTTTAGGTCAGCAGAGCAAATTTCTTATAAATGTATTTTAAAAGGCAAAAAGTTGTTAATGTTTTAAAGAGCTGAAGTACAGTATTTACAGAAGGAGACTAAAAGCAGACTACTGTACAACTCTTTGCTACATTTACAGTCTCACAGGCTTAAATTTCCAGATAAAAATAAATACACATCTGATTTCTATTACACAACCCTTTGCATGTCTTATTGCTCATCTATTAAAATAACATTGTAATCATAAAAATCTCATACAGTATATACACATATTTGAAGCAGGTGCTTGTCTTTACATTACACACATGCTGTTTTGCATTCTCTTACATTTGGACCTCTTCTGTTCCGAGCCACACGTTTGGTCTCTCTTTACATGCACGCTTGTATCATCTACAATGTTGCCTCCCCTCACTGGGATCTGTTAACTGGGTTGCCAATCAGCTCGGGGCACTGCTCTTCTCCTTTAGCAATCCTGTCGCACTTTCTGAGCAGGTCGAAGTTGATCTTGTCAGTTATGACGCTGTCCTGCTTGTAGTCGGGGTGCTTTGCCACAAATTCCCTCATCCACTTGGCCATGGTCATCAGTTCACCTATTTCACATCAAGAGAAGAAGTTCAGGAAGCTTTACAAAGAACAACTTGCTTTTGGCTTATTAGAACATTTATAGTATTGACCTTTTAACGGCACTTTACCTGAGGCACGTTTCTTTATGAGCTTCAGATAATTCAAAATAGTGCACCTGGTGTCCACATCCACCTCCATGTTTTCCAGATAGCAGTTAAGGATTGGGATAAGCCCTTGAAATACTCCCTCCTGGTGATTTAAAACACACACAAAAAAAAAAAGGATGAAGAAAACAGAAGAAATAGCACACTAAGAACTGACAGATGTGCCGGCAGCTCAGAGAAACTGTTCTAAGGAGAAATATTTATAAAAACTTTAAAGCCTCATCAGCAGGATAGAAAAGGAAAACTACCGACTACAAACTATTCCAAGATAGCTAAAAACTGATAGCCCTGTAGCCAGATCTTTTAATAATGTAATTATGTCTTTTTATTGTACCACAAAACTCCTTTAAAACCAGATTACTCAACTATGCCAGTGTTGTCTCATCTAACCGCGACGAACGGCTTACTTCACCCGCTCGGCAACAGTTGTTCCTTTAACCATATTTAACCAATATTGTTACTGTCAGAAGATCAAAGTATCTCCAGCACAAAGTGTGGTTATAAAGTACATCTGCATGGGCTCTCCAACATGATGATAATTAAGGGAGACTTCAATGTCCTATCACGTTATAGCGCTCCAGCCAAAAGCTGTCTAAGCTAGTTAATGAATAAATACAAAGCATGATAGAAAAAGTCATGAGGGTGTCAAAGTCTTCACTTCAGTTCAGTTCAATTTTATTTCTGAAACAGTCCCATCAGTATGCTTTATATTGCAAGGTACCCTACAATATTAGAGGGAAAACCCCAGCAATCAGATGATCCACTACGAGTAAACACCAGATGACAGCGGGAAGGAAAAACCCTTTTAACAGGAAGAAACCTCTGGCAGGACACGGCTCAGGGAGGGGCAGCCATCTGCCGTGACCAGTTAGGGGACGAGGGGAAAAGAAAAGGAGAGCAGAAGGAACATCGGAAAAAAAAAATTTCAGTCCGCCTTCCACGAGTCTGCTTCTGCCACAGATTTATGTTAAAAGGGTCTACTATGTCCCCATATCGACCGCTACCGTTACTGGATGGAGATTGTTGGGTTTCCATTTATTGTACTGCATGGCCTTTAGCTGACAATATTAAATACCTTACAATAACGACTATTGGGACTTGGCACCATAAATCTGAGAATCCCTCAGCTAATGTTCTGATTCAACCTCTCAGAGAAACGGCCAATTTTCTGCTTTTTTTTGCAGCAGTGATTATCCGGGTCAAAATGATCTATTGTCTCTGCAGGTCATCATTTTTGAATTCAGACACTTTTTTTTTTTTTTTAAACCAAAGCTAATTAAGAGCTCAGATATTGTCCGATGAAAACCAAACTGTGATCCGATGCATTTCTATCAGTTCATTCTCCTTTTGCACTTCACAGGAACTGTTAACCTGCGTGTAACCAGCGCCTCAAATTTCTTGCTTCAGTCTGCAGTCACTGGCCTGTATGCGCAGTGCAAGTATAGGCCAGTGACTGCAGACTGAAACAAGGTAAAAAGTTAAAATAAAATTACAGATACTTTCCTGTTGATCAACACGTTGTTTCTACTTCATCACCTATGCTACCAGAGAAAACAAAACCCATGTGTAGGAGAATGTGTCACCTTTCCATTGATGATCGTGTCAATGCTCATCAGTGTGTACTCTTCATTAGCACCATCAGTCTCCAAGCCGTTCTGGGCAGACGCAGTGCCATCAAGCACCGGATTGCAGCCTGCAAAATAAATGTATCAGCTTCTTTAATCCGAGGCCTTCACAATAAACAGCAAACCAAAGATAAATGCTCCGTTTTAAGCACCTTTAAAGATGTCCTTACGGAAGTAAAACATTCCCTCCTGGACAGCGTTTCTCTTCTGTGCAACCTTCATGTTTTCATCAACCTAATAAAAGACAAATTTTCCCGTATCAGAGCACTGTGTAAATCATTAAGACCCAATGGCTCCACTCACTGATTAATGTTATCTTTAAGATTTAAAGAGTAAAACTATGTGGCTGTCATCACCTTTGACAACGGGATTAGGAAGTCCAGTTTGTAGGACAGGATCACACGCGTCAGCAGGACCACAAACACCACATACGCAGCGTTCTCAAAGTCAGTGAGCTGCACCTGAAAAGAAAGCACAGACATAACTCACCACATCACATCACAGAATTTAAAAGAAGAATACAACAAATGAACAGAGAGTCGGTCAGTACCTCCATGGGGCGGAACTCAACTCTCCAGCCGATCTCAGAGTTTGGAGGTGGAGGTTTGAACCGCATCGTCTGCCAGTTGGTCGATTGGAGGTTCTGCAATAAGTCTGAATGAATCCTCACATACTCTGCAGGCATGCGTATACCGTGCTTTCATACATGGGTCGCTCTCTAAGAAATCACTTAAATTCTCACCTCAAAGTGATCAGACGAATTCTCATCATCCAAGTGTATTTTCTCCTCAAAGACAGAGAGGGGGTCTCGTATAAAAAGATGCGCTATGTGCTGGGCCAGGAGCTTGTCAATGCCTGTTTACACAGAGTGCATTATTCATTTCATTAATGCACAAGCACCTCTTTGTGGATTTCAACTATGGCTAATAGGTTTTAACGTCAGTACCTGCACTCAGCAGCTGCTTGTAGATCTCCTCGTCTATCGTCAAATCAATGTCATTGTACTTTTCACCACACCCAGACAGGTAGCTGTCAATGGAATCATACCTCGACTTGAAGATCCTGTATTTGTTGTTTTTTAAAGGCTGCAAGGAAAGAAAAAACATTTCATTGTAGTTCCACTTTCACTTCAAAAAGCCGTAATGGTAGGTAACAGAGTAAATAAAATATTGATTCCTTACAAGGTTAGATCAGAAGCATCATAAGCACAAGATTAAAATTATATAGCTATTGATTGCTGAGAAATTCACTGCAAAAGTTTGGGTTTGACAAGAAGCTTTTTTACATCCACTACTGACACTTCATTGACTACAGTACACAAACCAGTCTCAGTGGTCCTCTTGCCATTTTATTATAGCCATTAACATACCAACACTATAAATAATTCAATCCGGAGGTGCAAGCTTATACTTATTTAGTGCTTACAACAGCCATCATTTCAAAGTATTTTTAAACACATGTAAGAAAATCTGTATAATCTGAAATCTGAGTACATTTCAGTCTTTTTTTACCCAAATATCACTGAAATGGTTAAAATACAACTTCCACAGTTTTACTCTTCTTCATTCCACAAAAGCAGAAACACATCTCAGTTCGGCCTCTACACAGAGATGTGGTTAGTTTCACACATTAGTTTCCAGGAAGCAAGAAAGCACATGAGGCAACACAGGAGTAACAAAGGTTAGAGGGTCAAACCAAGATGCAGAGATCCTCACGCCACTCACACTCACTGACACGGCTCAGAACATTAGTCATGATTTACATTACTCATGGCGCTCAAAGTTTTTAAAATTGGTAAATCCGATTAGTACAATGAACCTTCTGCTACAGTTACTACTTGAAAATATCTTCATACACCATCAATATACCATTCAAAGAGGCAGCCCGACATTATTGACTTTCAGTGAAAATCAGCTCATCTTGACCTGCATCAAGACCTGGAGCTCATTCACTCTGTATTTGGCTCTCAAACTGAACACAGTCGCATATCATATTAAACCACTTGGAAACACTGCGGACGAACCATCCTCAAAAGAAATTTGCTCTCTCCGTGATTCCTTTCAGTCCCTACAGTTTCCTTTAGTTTTTCAAAATGATGCGATTGCTTCCAGCCACAATAAACCATATCTGGAAAAACGTTCCATCAGTGGGCTAAACCATTACCACAGGAGAAAATAAATAAAATCCAAACTGTTGTTGGGAAATCTCCCCGTAATTTAGTTTCATTTCACTATTCGACTCATCCCACCCCGGTGGATCTGAGGAGATTGATGACCAATGAAGGAAACAGGAACACAAAAAGCTCCTTTCAAATCCAACAACTTCCCAAAAGTCTTCTTGTGCATCTGACTAAAGCTTCCCGTTATTCCCGGTCCACCTGCTCACCTTCAGCCCGCGCTCCTCCTGCGTCCTGTCGTCCACCGAGGCGGAAATAACTCCCCAGCGACAATCGATGTCTGACACATAGCCTCTGTAGATGGGTGAGGCTGCACTCAGTGCCATCTGTAAAGAGTGAGAACTGTATTCAGTGTGGTTTATGAAAATGTGGATGCAAATGAATAAAATCAATAGTAATGTTTAAAAAGGCGACAGAACTAACATCCTATTTAAATGGCTGTTAAGAACCCAACCTTCCTCAACTGGTGATTTCAGAGCTGCTAATAATTCTCCTGAGGAGCAGTGTCATTCAGAGACAACTGAGGGTAAATCAGATGTCAGCTTGGAGTCTGTTACTTTTTGCACTGATGAATATCGTTCCCCTGCGTGACGTGCATCTTTACTGTACAGCCACTGACTCTTAACTCTGATGCAGTGTTTATTTACAGCATCTGTTTTTGCCCTTTGTATAGCGCTGCAAAAATATTGCCGAGATCTAAAGTTGCTTTAACATCAAGCACTTAAACAGCCCAATGAACAGTTAAAATAGTCCTGCTGAGAATGAGGTCAGTTACACAATCGCAATATATGACAGGAAGCAGGTGTTTTGCTTATCCACTCACCACAATGGGGCAGAATGTTGCTAGCTGGTCATAAAGATACCTTGCCTCATCAATGCTGCAAGCCTGGAATGTCACCTGCAAAAGCATAATAAAAAAAACAGGATGAAGTACATTTATAAGTCACTTATTAGTAATGTGACGCTGACAAAGACAACCACTGACATGCTACACTGCTCAGTCAGTTCATGCACTACCTGCAGACAGCAGTTGCCCATGCCGAAACCCATGGCATCCATATAGATATGGTCAGGCAGAGCCGCCCTCGCTGCTTCGCCATCATCCTCGGGAAACTCTTCCACAAACGGAGATGGAGTGCAGCTGTCTTTGAAGACTGAATCACAAAAAGGAGGATGATCACACTCTCAGAGGCAAATGAATCACACAAAAACTTAACTGCATTTACAGTCGTTTGCACATTCCACTGAGCAAGTCAGTCAAACTTACTTGGCACATTTATTACAACTTTCTCTCCCCTCCTGTGACGTATGTTTCTGGTTAATGTGCTGGAAAGACAAACGCAGGAAAACATTATAGGAAAACATGCAAAGTGCGAGCGGTCAAAGGATGAAGAGGGTTTGTGTCATCATCGAAATCTTTTACAGCTGCAAATCACACAAATTCTGCCCATTGGCTTCTGATCCACTTTGGTCAACTAACTGCAAACTTTCTAATTAAAATCACATCCAAGCTTCTTCACATTATAACCATGAGCCTACCTGAATCTCGGGTGTCTGTTGATGGCTTCGTCAGGGAAAAACAGTGACTTGGACACTCCCTTTTCAACGGGAGTTGGTCGGTACTCTGGTTTGGTAAAACCTGGGCAACCTAACCTAAACAAAAGGATCAAATAATGCAATTAAAAGGCTTTATTTTAACACTCACGTATATCAACACCGATTCGGATTTGCACCGATTTCCTTTAGGAGTGTTAAAGCATTTGATCAATATAAACCAAAGCACCTTGGAAATGCAGTGATGGTGCAGAGGGTTTCTTTTGGGTTCAGAACAGATGACGCCTCGCGCCGTCTCTTCCTCATGTTGCCCTCGACAGTGTTGAACTCTGACATTGTCCCGCCGTATGGCTGTCCTGGAGTTCCCTCAATCATGTAGCTACCATACTCTGGTCTCCACAGTGTCGGGTGACTGCAAACACACACAAAATGTATTGTCAAACTGTACTTGGACGTCAGCCTGGAAAAAAAGGGCCCTGGTTTCAGTATCACGATGACCTTTCTGATTAAATAAACTGACTGCTCTCCTTTATCATATGTCGGGCATAATCCTGGCGGGGGCAAATGAACGCGACACATTTGTGCTTCAGAGCCTGCTCTTTGGTGTGTGCGACAGAGGGGCAGTAATGAGGAATGCATCGGCTCTACTATTCCCACTGTCACTGGTATTTCCCCTGGGTGAAGTTGGCTACACAGATTTAGACCGACGTCATGGGCTGCAAGCAAACATAACACTCAAGAGCACGTACAAACACATTTTCAGAGAACTGCAGAGAATTCCTCTTCACAGAAACGGTACTGCAGGTTAGGCATGCACACATTCCCAGGAGGAGCTCCTCAGGGGAAATACCTTGGCATCACCAGCCATCAACAAAACTTTTGTGACTGGATCACACATTTTTAAAACCACCTAAACAGCCCTAAAAAAAGAACATCACAGAAACAAAGGGACTCACTTTGCTAGTGTTGTACTTTTTGTTTAAAAAAAAAAAAAAAAAAAAAAAAAAAAAAAAAAAAAAAAACAAGTGTGGTGTGCAGCTCTATGTCCTGCAAAATTAATTGAACCATTGAGCAGAAATACAAAAGGCAAGAAGATCTGATACCATGTGGAGGGAGCCTGTGCAGCTCTGCCAAACACAAATAGAATAACTCAAAACTCTGAGGCGGAGAGAGTACGTCTCTTCCAGGCAACTGCTTGTGCAATGACAATGTGACCAATGGACACATTTTTCTAGTTTACAATTATTTACAACAAGAACTCCCTTAAGTTAAAAAGTTCTGAAGAGATAAAGACACCCATGTTTGGCTGTTTTAGAGCGTATATTAGGGCAGTTTCTAGAGTGTACAGTCCAAAAAATAAAAATAAAATAAATAATCAGAGATTAGTACTGACATTTGAGAGATTCAGTAGACTCTTTCACAAGGGAGGTTCAAGTGTAGGTTACATAAACATTTTAACACTTTAAAAAAAGAAGCTACAGATCAGAGGACTCTTCCATATCATAAATACACAAAGATTTCTCTTAATGGCACCGACTTGTGTGAATTGAGGAAATAAAATACATTCTAAACTAAAATTTCAATATTGTGAAAGTGATTCATCAGACTGAATGAAAACAAATGAATGACACAGAAAGCCCAACAGACAGTAAGCGGTACATAGGCCTGCAGACAACTGCAGCATGTGAGAATCATGATGAGACAGGAGGGTTTGACTCCTGGACAAAGCTGCCTACACGCTCCCAGCTCGTGACTCCTAAAAATCAAGGGGTGTCAGAACGGGACGTTCAACCTAGTTGCGATTTTCCATTCTCAGGTGGTTTTGTTTAAGTATTAAAAAAAAAAAAAAGTTAATAAATTGCTACAGCAATTTATTTTACTGGAATGAGCCGCCATTAAACTGCCATTGAACGCTGTGTTAAACTGTGTTCAGCAACAGCTGGAGAAATGCTGGGAAATAACAGCCATAATTTCTAACGTAGCAGCTGCAGAAAGGTAGCTTCCAATCAGCCCTTCACTGAGCAGCTAGAGCACGTGCAACTTCAAGTCACATTGACGCATATCAAAAGGAACAGAGTTTGCTCTTAATTGCTGCACTTCCAATAAAAGTTACAACAAAAGCCGCCATGCACTGACAAAGGAGTATTTGTTGAGGCTGATAACAAAACAGAGAAAGTGTCTGAAGCATGCTGATTTAACCTTTATACCAGATCTCATCTCAAGCCTCTACTTTTTATTACTTCACTGTTTAATAACCAACACAAGATCAGCTGATAAAAAAAAAAACAGCCTCTGTCACAGCTGCTGCCGTTTAAGGCGTGGCATTTACATAAAAGTTATTCCTATCACAGTTTTGCATGCTGCATTTCAGTGCAGCAATACAGTGACGCCATAGTGCAGCAGTTTACACATTCACCTAACAAGTGAAAGACCCCCAGTTCAGTCCAGGGAGGAGACACAAATCCCTTGTGAATAAGGGAACAGCCAAAACTAGCTTTATTACATTTGTGAATATTTTATATCTATACTCCATTAAAACTAACAATATAAATAAATATGCACATATATTAGTAACATATTCAGCTAATGACACACACACACACACACCCCCCTGCTGTTCAAGTGTACTTACTTGGGGTTGATATTTTCTCCCTGGTCTTGCAGAGTTGCTAAAACATCTCCGCCGTTCAGGACGAGCCGAACCTTCTCATCCTTTTCGTCAAATTCCACCAACATGTACTCGACCTAAAAGCAAAATGATCAAAGACAGAATTAGACAAACACTCTAAAGTACTCTTTTTTTCTTCTTCTTTTTTTTTTTTTTTAAAAACACCAGACTTTCCATCAGCCCTAGACGCCATCACATCAATTCCAATTCATCAGTTACGTTTCCTTGACTTTGACTCCGCTACCCTGTAATCCCCTGTCTGAAAGAGGGATTAATCTATAACAACAGCATTCCACATGGTTTGAAATCAAAATACTTTGTTCAAGCTGTACAGGTTTTGTGGGCTGGTTGCGGATGAAAAGATGTGAAGTTTTGAATGAAAAGAAAAACTACTGCAGGCCACAGCCACATATCTTAACATGATGCATAGGGGCAACATTCACACCACAAGGAGTGCCCTCTTGAAGTAGTAGCAGGCATGCCAAAAGTGTAAGAAGTAAGGTTACTAGGAAAATATGAGTATTGACCCACCACCAGTGACAAAATTGGAGTTCTGGTTTGTCATAATTTTGCTAAAAAGCCTCTACCTGGAGTAGAAACCTTAATTAGCCCCATATTCACCCAGGCACCAATAATGGTGCTCACAGCTCTAGTCAATTATTCTTAATGACTCCTGACCCCCCCCCCCCCCCCACGCCTGACTTAGCCTTGGTCCAGGCTTTTACGGCCTTGCCATGTCTGTTAAGTCAAACACGCTGGGATGTGCACCGCTTCACATACAGTATCAAAGAGGTGCAGGGTTTGTTTCATTTGCATGTGTGTACTGCAGTCAACCAGCGTGCACACGCACTAAACACATCAACACAGGAGCACTGTTGCATCATGTCCAGCCTTATGACTAATAAATTAAATGCATTAACAGGTACCAACATCAATTCTTACCTCATCGCCCCACTTCAGCACATCTTTCTGACGGTCCTTCACCTTATTGTAGATGTTGAGAAACTGGATGATCCCGTGTTTTCTGATGTGGTCAGCATACTTTCGGGTTTCTTCCCAGTTCAGTGGAGATCCCTGTGACAGCAGACCCATCGCACACGCAGACTGCAGGTACAAACTGAAGGCTGTTGGACTCTTGCTGCCTGTTTCTACTTCAACTGCACGCCGAGCGATAGCTAGCTAGCTCGTCTGCCCAAGTCAGGGAGCTCGCATGAAGTCTCGGTCCAGCCTGGGGTTTTCAGGAGAGCCACCGGCTGAATGCAGGGCTCTTGGTGCTTCTAAGCAGCAACGTGCCCAGTCGGTAGCCTTAGCTGTACGTCCAAAAGAGATAGGCCCCTGCTCATCACTTGCTAATGCCCCTTTAGCTCGGTGCCGTGACTTTATAACTCTTCTCCCGCCACTAAACAGACAAGTTACTCAGTGCCTGATGACCCCAGCTCGGTTAGCAGCCACGGACTGAACACGGTAAAGCCGCAGCTCTATGTGAGAATGACAGCGACGCACGCCGGTAGAGAAATCGATGTTCCGAAAGCGCTATGCCTCTCGCAGTCTCCCAGTGTTATTCATATGAACGTCCTCCTGCCTCTACACACGTGACACGTTCAGGCGGAGCGTAGCGTAACCCGGAGCGGCGTCACTATGACTCAGCGTTCTTCGCCTCTAGGCTCCGCCCACCGAGCTGTCAATCAGAGCGGGCACCGGCAAGCGTTCAAGAGCACCGGAGAAGCGAGATGCTTATAAACATGTACACCCTTTTACTGAAAAATATCACATTAAAAAAATTAATCATTTTACTGCACTATACCGCCTTGTTGTCCTATACGTTCATGTAGAAAATGAAATGAGAAAGCGAAAGGAAAACTTAGGTAATAAAATTTACATCTTTATAATTGAGTTAAAGATTCTACATAAAAAACTTTCCATTCAGATCTAAGCCTTTTTTAAATGTCAATTCTAGGAGTTAATCTTTCAGTTTCCTTTTTTTTTTTTTTAACTCTCATGAGAGTGGGGAACAGCAAAAGAATCAATGGACTAATTTAGGAAGGCCTACTTTGTCCTAGGCATGGATCTGGGCAGTCTACATGAGAAGTTTCTAGCCAGAGGAGCAGATTCATTAACAATAATAATGACCAAATGGGCCATTGAACGTCACAGAAAATGAGCCTTTCCTTCCTGTAGAAATTCAGTTAGGCTATTTAATGTATGTATGTAAAATGTAATCTTAATTATCTAATTCTATTTACTCTCGAGCAGCTCTGACAAAACAATTCACTGCAGGGAAATTGTTCATAATCTTCAACAATCTATATAATTATTTACTATTTTCTTTTTAATAATGATGAACTGATTATTCCGGTAAGCATGAAAGTACGATGTCATTCACACCAACTCAGGTTACCCTGCTTTATGGCAAATATCACTTATTCACTCTAGGCTTAATTATCAAAAGTGGTGCTCTGTGATTTTCTAACTTGACAAATAAATAATTAACACACACACACACACACACACACACACACACACACACACACACACACACACACACACACACACACACAC
>JAVDPK010002861.1:260246-287681 GCA_034780415.1 Cichlasoma orientale
ACACACACACACAATCTATTTTTTTTTTTTTTTAGCAATTATTTTCTTTTCATACATGAAAGATTAGCCTTATTCTTAAAAAGGAAGGTTATCATATTAAGAAAAATGTTGAATACTTGAGTATCAAAGAAGGCAGAGCAAATCTGCCTTCTTGTGAAGTTCATTCTTCTTGTATACCCAGAACACAAAATAAAAACGCAACTGTTTATTTGGCATGAGGAAATTTCACAGCTATGCTGGGTTAGAGTGTTGAATGTACCGGTTTCACAAGAGCCCTTAAATGCAAATTCAAGAACAAAGTAAATGTAATAATGACACAGCACTCTTGTGACGGGGTGTGAATAAGAGCTATTGGGTTGATAAAATAGTTTGTAGGTTAGGCAATTACAGTCATGACCAAATAAGGATGTGGTTTAACCCAACACAATCTGACTATTCAAGTCACTCTCCTTTATGTTGATAAAACCTGCACAGTCACTTCTACAGAGGCAATCACTGCAATCTTACTGTCTATAGACACAGCAAGTGAAATGTTTTTGTCCCAAGTATAAGAGTTACCTAACTTGAGTTGATCAGAATAGAACACATTTGTGAGACTTGCTCTTGCAAGCTCGGCAGCTTGCCTAAAATGAATGCGGGATGCAAATTTTACCACAAGCGAGTGTTTTGCTTAAACGTGTGGATTCACGAGTTCCTAAACCGGCAGGTGAAAGCGTGCAGTACAGCAGAACTCGCAAGTTTACCAGCGAAACGTAAACACGCACATTGTCAGCGACATTAATACAGTAATGCATAATATCTCACGTGAAAACAAAACCTTTTTAAACAGAGCAGGAAATGATCAGAGAAGTCAAAAGCTGATGAAGAAAAGTCATTTCTTAACTTGGATACTTCACTGTTACAGCTGTGAAGTCATATTTGCCTTTATGACAGGCCCTTAAAGAGATCATCAAGTCATGTTAGGCATATAATATGCTTGTGTAATTTGCCTTTAGCACCATGACTGGGTTACAAACTGATTTTGCATGTAGGTATCGAATGATGATCCTTCACTATAGCAGGTGCATAGATCCCACATGTGATATGAACCTAATGGATATATTTCTGTATATCCGATGTAAAAAATGAGAAATAGTTTGAATGGACAAATGTATGAGATGCTTCGTATTTTGGGACTAACAGACTTGAATGTAAAGTGTATGCCAAAAAAAAAAAACAACAACAACCCCAAAACAAAACATATTCATATATATATTGTTTCTTTTGTCATATTAATTATTTGATTCTTTCTTTGAGTGTCTGTGGGTGTAGGTCTGTTTAATATTGAAGCTAGAACTTTAAGCAAAGTCATGTGCTGGCATTGTATGGGGTTTGGAAATTTGGACTTAGTAATCAAGGAGATTACTGACTCATCAGTGGGGAATGTGTGGAGAGGGTCTCAGACTTTGGGTTTCTGGGTGTGCACGCAGAGGAGGACTTGACGTGGAGCGCAAACACCACAGCACTGGTAAAGAAGGCAAAGCACTTCATGAGGATCCTCAGGAAGACCCGCCTCACCCCCAAACTGCTTGTGTCCTTCTATTGCTGCTCTATAGAGAGCATATTGTGTGTGTTTTGCCATCTGAACAGCAGCAGAGAGGAAAGGACTCCAGAGGGTCGTCACCACCGCCCAGAAGATCATTTGCCCTCTGCCCTCCCTGGAAGATCTTCACAGTTCTCAGTGCCTTAAAAAAGCCCGGCGCATTCTGAAAGCTCCATCCCACCCGGGATACTTTCTGTTTGAACTGCTGTCCTGGGGCAGACGCCACAGAACATTCAAAACAAGGACTAACAAGTTAAAAATAGTTTTTATCCACAAGCCATAAGTACACCAAACGCTGCTGGAACTACAGTATGCAGTTTTTTAAGAGAATGAATCATGCAATGAAAATATATCTATGAAATTATTATTATTTTGCCTTCATTTAAGTTGAAGTTGGCATCAATTTTATTTACCCCTCCTTTGCTATTCTGCATTACCTCACTGGTTAAGGTGCACAGTTATTCCCTAAGAACTGAACTCTGTCCCTGTTTGAAATCCTCGGGGTTTACAGTCAGCAACAAGGTAGAAAGAGTTACAATAACTACATGTTACTGTGGGATTACTGAGATTTTGAGTGTATATTGTTTTGCATGTATGTGCAGAGCTATTAAAAAGATGTTTCAAACATCATGGACATACAGCATTTATAGAGGTGCATATCTCTTGCATACTTTTGGAAGACAGAAACGTCTCTTTGCCGCTCCAACCACACATCGCTAAATCTTTGAGGCCTTTAAGCAGTCCAGTCCAATCCAATTTTATTTACAGTGCACTTTTTGAAAACAACAGTTTGACAGAGTGCTGTACAAAGCACCAAAACACCACACAATAAAGCAATGAAAACAATAATAAATGCAAGGTAAGAACACACCACTTTCATTGTGAGTTAAAATCCAAGGATTAAAAATGAGCTTTAAGACATGTTTTAAAAACAGGCAGTGAGGGGGGCAATCTTAACAGAAAGTTGGGGGAAAAAGATCAATCACACCTGGATTTTGGGACTGCCAGGAGCAGCTGGTCCCTGGAACTCAGTGACCTTGAGGGGGTGTACGGAGTCATGTAAAAGAAATCACAGATTTGAAGCCAGTCATGGTGCTACAGGCAGCTTACACAAGCATATTATATACCTAACATGCCTCGATGGGCTCTTTAAGGGCCTGTCCTAAAGGCAAACATGACTTCACAGCTTTAACAGTTATTTTCTGTTCTCTTTAAACAGTTTTTTTTCTTTCCACATAAGATATTTGTTCTATTTGGAAATGAAAATGGTTTTTAATAAATGACCACAGCTCAGAGTAGCTTATACTTATTCTCTTTAATTAAAACAAAGAAAAAATGGAAACACATGAGCAGTCAGGGAACCCACAGATACTGATTTCCAGGAAAGCTCAGGCTCTGAACATCATTCCCGAGTAACTTATTCCATTTTTTTTCCTTTTTTTGTTTTTTTTTTCTTACAAAACAGTGCATCACCATCACATCTACACATTCAGCCCTCATCGTTCCAACGTGCTCGTAACACAACCTGTTTTCTTTGCTGCAATACTATTTATGGTGATTACACGACATGCAGTGCGTGGCTGCAGAATGCTCCACGCGACACTCGTAGAGAAACTGCAGTGTCGCTGTGTGGTGGGTTTAAACACCAGTCACAAGCGCCTACTCCTGGTAGGTGACGCCAGCACTTATTCCAGCTCCAGCTTCTTATTCTGTTCAAGTATCTGAGAATCACAGTAGCTATAATCACCATAAATGACACTGTCAGACAATACATTGTTTCCATTGCACTGGGTTTAAAAAAAAAAAAGGAGTTATGTTGCAGGTGAATTTCAACACTAATTGTGAATTTTTATATATTTTATTTGAGCATTTGCTGTAGAAAAAAAAAAAGGGCTAACAAAATTATCCTGGCTGAATTGGCCCCAGAGTTAGATCTGTCAAAAAAAAAAGATAAATTAATAATTTACTACATCTAATTTGTCTCTTTCACAATCGCTATCTGGCCTCATTTTTTATACAATTTGTAAGTAAGTAAGTAATGTATAATAAGTAATATATAAGTAATATATAACTTTGCAAAACTTTGCTCATATAACGAAAGCTGAGGACCATTTTTGAGGAGATTGTGTAACAGACAAGCTGGAGACCGTTGGAGATGTAAACTACAAGTTGTTATTCTTTATATACTGACTGGTGCAGACGAAACCGAACTGGCTCTGGACTCTCGTGTTTTCCGTGTCGGTATAGTGACGACACAGCACGAAATGCCGACTGTGGCTTCTGGCAACTCATCATCCTCGCTCCATTCATTGAGGTCGGGGTTGTAAACCTGAATGCATTTCTTGTACTTCTTCTCGCCTTCGTTCCAGCCTCCGAGGAGATAGATCTTGTTGTTCAAAATGGAAATCCCTGCCGTGCTCACCCCCGTGTGAAGAGGCGCGCAGTAGCTCCACTGCCCGTTGTGAGGGTTGTAAGATTCAACAGCGAGGACGTCCACCCTCTCCCCACGGCCTCCCAGCTGGCTTCCGCCGATGACATAGGCGCGGTCTCCCACGGTGGCGGCGCAGTGCCAGCCTCGAGGTGTGCTCAGACTGCTCTTGTCCTGCCAGGTGTCAGTGGAGGGGTCGTAAGAGCACACAGACCTGGAGTAGGCGTTATTGATGTAGCCTCCAGATACAAGTATCTTGCCATCGATGACGGAGCTGGCGTGACAGCAGCGGGGCACCTCCATGGGAGCTTTCATCTGCCACTGGTTGGAGGAAGGTACGTAGCACTCCACAGAGGCCTGGACTCCATCAGCATTTCGCCCTCCGATGGCAAACAAGAGGCCGTTGAACGTGTTGAGGCTGAAGTGGGTGCGCCTTTGGATCATGTTGTTCAAGTGTATCCAAGCGTTAAACCGGGGATCATACCTGAGGAACGCAAAAGAGATTATTTTATGCTTTATATCCACTAAAACGACAAATGGTGGGTTTACATGTCTTAGTTCTTACCTGCAGAAGTTGCTCACAGCATGCTTTGCCTGGTTCCTTGCATCATTCTGGTCCTCACCCCCTGTAACGTATAGGAATCCATCCAGGACTGCAACACACTGATTAAAGCTCTTTGCTGGCATTTCTGTCAGCTTATTCCACACGTTATCGGCATCTCTGTAGAGAACGTCTTTGCTGAGAGATTTCTCTGTCAAGGCGGGGCGACCACCAACTGTGAGAATCACCTTGAGGCCGCCACGTACCTTTGTTCTGCGTGACTGGAGGATGTTCTGTTGGTACGGAAGCAGATGGTAATTCATAGCATCGACAAGGAGGCGGTGGCACTCAGGGTCCTGCATCATTCTAGGCACACTCTGGACATGATTCACCAGGTCTTGGGGAGTGATAGTGCCAAATCTGATGTGAGTTAGAAGATCTGCTGCATACTTTAACCTCTTCTCATCAAAGTCCAACCATTTCATGGCGATCTGGAAGGCTGTGACTTCAGAAGGTAGCTGCAGGGAATCATCCGACAGGAATTCGCTGATCTGCTCGTAGGTGAGCTTCAGAAACTGCTCCATCTCAGAAAACTCGATGAAGTTCTCTCTCATGAACTTCTGAGCCGCCTCCTTGGTGTCTTTGAGGTCGTAGGCATCAGCGATATTGGCCACATACATGCAATTCTCCACACTGAGCTCCTGCATGAGGAAGTCGCTGCACATCTTCACTAAGGTGCCGATCTGCAGCAGCATGGCTGCAGCAATAGTGCTGCCGATGCTGTAGAGCGACAGAGTGAGCTTTCCCGAGTATGCATACGTAATTGCAGTAGCGAGGCCAACTGGTGAGAGGTCGTTCAGGTCTATCTTCTGGAGGGCTGAGTCCTTCTTCAAGATGTTTCTAATGTACTCACTGCAGGAGGCCATGACAACCTTGTGCACATCAAATGACTTTGACTTGGTGGCGACTGTTAGATCACAGAGGAAGCTTTCGCTTCTCATGTTGCTTAAACCCTCAAGGAGGTTTGGGGCATACACAGCATCAGTGACTTCAGTTGAAATGCAGCTAAAGCCATTTCCGCCTTCAAGTAGAGTGTTTAACCCGTTAATCTTGTTTATGGGGCTGTTCTCAACCATCAAGGTCATATCATTTATGTCTCCCTTGTTCTTTTTGGTCGCCTTGTTCTTTTTGGGTGCCATGGTTGGAGCAGCAGTACACAGCCCGGACCTTCTGAAAATATGAACACATACATGTTAGTTTTGTTTTCAGAAAGGTCCATTTAAACTTGAAAGGATAAAGATGTGTTATATCAGTAAACTAGATAAAGTCATCTGCGACATCTGTGACAGAAATGAATTGTTCTGGGTTAAAATAGGACTACAACATTAACTGCAGTCCTGAAAAAAAATCTTATATCTTATCTTGTATCTTATATTTGAAAACACTGAAAGCAGCTCATTTTAAGAAGTGGGGACGGGGGCAGCAAAAGACACAGCGAACCAACAGGTAACATAACCGGGTAAAGTGAAGCAGGGGTACACCTTCACTTTGTGAAAGACTATAAGGACAAATAGTTTAACAATTTAAAAATAATGCTCCTTAACATAAACATTCAAAGACTTTAAAGGATTTTACGCAGCATCATTACAAGATTCGGATAATCTTCAGAGAACTCTCTGCATGAAGTGGACAGCAGACTAAAATGGACTGAGACAAGGTTGAAAAACAATTCTATTTGAAGCACAGAGATGTCAGGTCCTCGGGGGTAAAGAAGTGAGGGACCATCTAAACCCACAATCTGTGAGGACGTGAGGATGCAGTAGGTGCACATGGCACATTTTTTAAGTCACCCTTTATACTGAAAAACACATATACAAGCTTTTAGGGCAGCAAATGCTGCCATCCAGGCAGCCTGTCTTTTGGTGAGGTCCTTGATTATTTCAGCAAGACAATATAATGAACTGCACTGAGCAAACTAGACCCTTTCTGAACATTTTAAAAATGCGTTTCTGGCATCAAATTTTGATTAGCAAATACATTTTCAACAAACAATAAAGTTTTTACAGTTTTAAAACACGATGTGTTGTTTTTGTGGTATTTTCAACATGCAAATCATTGCACTCTGTTTTTACACAGTGTCCCCACCTTTTATTTTATGGAAATGCTAATATATTTCTAATTTATTCTAATCATTTTCTTGTCAATTATGCATAATCCCACCACCTTTAATATGTTTTTGTTTGTTGTTTTTCGACAGATCTGAATACACGCGTGTTACCAGGTGATGCTGGAGCGTTTAAGTGCATCACGCACTCCCTCTTTGCATCTGTCACAGTTTATCAGCAGTGAGTCCCGGAATAGCAACACTGAATGGCTCACCAATGACGTTCCTTTTATAGACGTTGAGACACGAACAGCGGGCCTCGTGTCCTCTGACTGTTCAAAGTTCAAAGCAGGCCTGTTGTTTTCTCTTTTTTTTTTGTTGTTTTTTTTGTCAATTTTCTTTTAGAAATTGATTCAAGTTTGTCTTAAAGTCTGCAGTGACGGCCATGTACATGACAAAACATCTTCATAAAAGTCGTATTATTTACCACAGCCCCAGCACGCACAAATTTTCTGTGCCTACGTGTAAAAACTCAAATTACTAAGTTCCACTCATCAGACATTTTTTAATACTTTGAATCACAACTTTTAACAAAAAAGAAAAAAAAGAAAAAAGAGAGAGAGAGTGAGAGAGCAGATTTTCTGTTCTGTAATAGCTGACAAATGTTGATGCATTAATTTCCTCTGACCGCCTCCTCCTTTGCTATAATGTCAAACAATCAAGCTTCAGAAACTTACCTAAAAAATGAAGTTGAGGCTGGTGAAGAGGGAACCTGTACCTCCAGTTACTGGAGCAGGAGAGAGAGACCAGCCGTCACCCCTGCTGAAAGGGATATGCAGTAAACTCCTCCTCCAGGGGAGTGGGTTCCAATCAAGTATTGTGAAATACATGTGGCAGAAAACAGGGACCCCCTTAACATGAACGTGTCCCACACTAACCTCTAATCATCTCATGTCAACATACTGCAGGGGACTCGGATGTGGTGAAGAATTTCATTTGGCTTTCTGCCGTTTAGCTTTTATTAGTGCAAATAACTTTTTATACTTTTGCAATAAATCTACTAAAAGGGGAAATATTACTTTGATTTGTTGTTGGACACAATCGGCCCACTAAAGGCTTTAATTGTACAGCACTTTACTGCAAAATTTACAGTGACCAGACTCTAACTTGTTTTACAGTTTGTTTGTTTTTACTGTAATTTCTTTTGCAGTATATTCCTGTATTCCTGACATACAGCAGCTTACATTAAAATCATGATGTAACATTTACAGCAATGAGTTTCAGTGCAGCATATTTAATGATCTGTGTGCTGAAATGCTGCAGCTATAGATGCAGAGGGCAAAAGTCAGAGGAGATGCTGCGTTTTGACTAAACATAAAGGTGACATATTATATGATTAATTCCTTAGCTGATGTCTTGATGAGTTAAACAAGTTATTTTCTCAAAATTACCCTGCTTTTAGACTCAAAATCACAAGCCTCGCATCTCCCCCTAAATTCTTAAAAAGAAAGCTTGATTTTCAAGCGTTTCTTTTAGGAAAACATCACTACATCATCCTTTTTTTACTGCTCACCCCAGCATGGTTGATCGCTCTTTCTGATTTGAAGAGCGAGATATTTATTTTATTGGCCTTACCCTTGTATTCAAAAGGCCAACAGCCCCCAGAGAGACACCTGCAAATACCCAGAATTGAATTAACTCCATTTTAATTCAATTCAGTCAGCACCGAATCACAGCGGCAGCCCGTGGGCATTTTAAATTATAAGCTACAGACCCAGACGATAAAAGGTCCTATAGCAATAATATTCTCATCAACAAGAGGAACCATGTGTTGTCATACCGGTTCATATGCACGTGTTTATTATGAATGGTCATAATTGTAGATTTTTTTTTAAATTAAATCCTATAAGAAGCAGCTCTTACGCTGAAGCCGCATTAGTGCCATTATTTCATAGCCACACCCCGTATACCATTATATCATTTGCCACCGGTTCCGCCCATTATTATAATAGTGTCATCAGCGCTGCCCGGTGTGTGTAGGCGGCGGCACGTGAGTCACCGTGATGGCCAGCGGCTCTGATGTGGTGAAGAAAATCATGCGGCTCAAACTTCAGCTCTCAGACAGAGCAGAGCCTGCTACGGTAGATACCATTTGTGTTTTTATTTCTCTCTCTTTAATATATGTAAACGCGCCCAAACAAACCGCAGAGTTTTTGCTGTTTCTCAAGTACTGGCTGATCAAACCCCACCTGTTTTAGTCCAGCACCTGCTGCCCCATGGGGCGCTATAAAAATGTGACCTTGTCCCCTCAATGGAAACTTGAGCTCTGTAAGATTTATTTATTTATTTAAAAAATATATATATTTTTTTTATTCGTGTTTATATTTTTGTGGATGGTGTGAGAACAGCGGCTGAGCGAGCAGTGTTTCCCTGCCGCCTTCACACAGCACTGAAAACACTGCTGTGCTGGGGTCAGGCTATTTAAACAGGAGGCGCTTGGCTGCTGCTAAAAATGGCAGTTCCTGCAGTTGTTGAGCTTATGGCTGCTGTCCATCATCAGTGCACTGCAGGCCACTTTAAATCACCTTTGCACGTGGCTGTATTAGCCTGCATATATCAGTGTTTGTAACTTTAAAAAAAAATCTCATTTCAATTAAGGAATTTTACATGCAAAAGGTGTAAATCCCTAGTTCAGCTGTAAAGGCAGGCTACTACTACTACAGCATATCAGCCAGCCATGGCTGTATCCATTTATAGTGCACAGTAAAAGGAGCAGTCTAAGTGGGTGTGTGAAGTCCCCATACATAGGTTCTGCTCTGAATGCACAATCAGCAACTGTGGCAATCCAAAACCAGGACTGCCATATTTGGCATGTCACATTTTCTTCATTGCAGATCACATTCTAGATCGTTTTAGACCCAAATGAGCGCTGGAATCGTGTTTAAGCTCACAAAAATGCTCTGAAGTTATTAAATGCACCACAGCATCGTAACAGGCAGCGGCTATGACCTTTTTCACTCTCTCCAGGTCCTAAAGATCTTGCAGAAACTCAAGGATCTGGATATCACTTTAGACGTTCTTGCGGTGAGTCTGTGTTGCAAAGAATATATGCTTATTTTTCATTTTTATTGCACTGATTAGTCTAAACATCATTTAGGAAACTGGAATTGGCAAAATCGTCAACGCCTTGCGCAGACACGAACAGGCTGGAGAATTGGCCAAGTGTCTGGTAAAAGGCTGGAAAAAACTGCTCGCCAAAGAACCCACAAGGTAAAGTGTATTTAATAATGTGACTATTTCTTCTTAATTTTATGTGTTTGGCATTTTAATCTTGAAGTTTCCCTCTACGCAGCCATGGAGAAGACAGGAGTTTGTCAGAGAGCCTTTCTGGTAAAGACAAACTAGATGGTCAGGATGCAAATAATGGAAGACTGGAGGTGGACGATGTGAATGGTAATGATTTAACATCTAATCACAGTAAGGATTGGGATTCTTCAGATGAGGCCAACTTCAAAATGGGAAAAAGAGATTCACAGAAAAGAAAAATAGACCACAACAGACATCATGAGAAAAGTGAAGAAAACCAGGACGTCTTTCAGCGTGACATTTTACCACAGAAGGACAAAGTGGCCAAGAAGAAGAAAAGCGATCAGAGCGACAGAAAATCCGGAGATGGTGATACTCTGCTTGGAAACAAAAACTCTGAAGATGACCAACAAAAATCCAAATTTGATTCCAGAGAGAAAAGCACTTCTGAGAGTGGGAGATTTGGGTCAGAGGGGGAGTCGACTACAAAATCAAAGCCATCAAAAGAGTCAAGGGAAGGCAAGGAAGATGATGGAATGCCAGGAATGCTGAGGAGCCCAGATGCCCAAAAGAGAAGAGAAACAAAGCATGCCGCTTCACTGGAATCTGAAAGGGGATGTTCAAAACACAAAAAGGCAAAAATGAAGGACAGTAATGGGACTCAAGAGGAGCCCTCTATGTCTTTTGAGTCCTACTTGAATTATGATGTGAATGTTTACAAGAGAAAAGCGCGATCCGGTGGGAAGAAGCCTCCCAGAAAACTGAAGCCGGTCGCCAAAGAGCCACCAATAAAAGATCCTGGAATAAAAAATATGGAGTTGGCTCCAAAACAGGTATATTCGTCAAGGATGTTTACTTGTAAATAAAAGGCCACCTTACTGATTGCTTACATTTTTAGAAGTTCCTGGAGCCTGTAATGCACCTGATGAACATTCCTTTACCTGCTGCTTTACCTGAATGTGAAAAGCCCTCCAGTTTTGACTACTTTGAAAGGAAAGGTATGACATGTTCAATAAATACAGGTGCATTTTCAGCTTTGTTGTCTGGCTCTTGGCACCTCTGCTTTGGTTTTAAAGTAGAGAAGGAGCCTGACGCCTGCGACGTCTCTGAGGAGTCGGCAGTCTTCAACGGCCAGCGGCTTAACAGGAAGATGCAGGTGTACTCTGGTGCCAAGACTGTCTTTCTCCCAGCTATGCTGAGCTTGTACCAGCAGTGTATCCGCACACTCCAGAACAACATTAACTGTGAGTAAAGCCCAGCGAGGCTTTTTTCCCCCCGCATGCTCTGGTTTATGGTTGATGTATATTTAGGTGCAGGGATCTCTTCTCAGTGCTTTATGAAACTGGTGGAGTCCCGTTTGAAATCCTCGAGCCCGTGTTGGAGAGGTGCACCCCGGAGCAGCTGCAACGCATCGAAGAATGTAACCCTGTAAGAAAATGACACGTTTAATGCGGATACACACACACACACACACACCTTGTGGTCACTTTATTAGGTACACCTGCCCAGTGGTGGGTCTGTCCAGCTTGTACCTGTTACCTAGTTTAGGTCTTCATTTACAAGGATGCGCTAAAAATGCAGATGGAATTAATGCAATTGATGCTGACTAAAATGCTGATTAACCCCAGAGCACTTTTTTTTTTTCTCTTCACCTTCATAAAAATGAGTAATCGTGTTACAAAACTCATGTTGGTGTTCTAGGATTAAGAAATCAGATTTAAAGTTAAAATAGCTTTGTGGCCTTTTTCCCAGAACAGCCCCTTTCTCTGAAAAAGCCCATATTTACCCAGCAATAGTCACATGATCTACCGTACAGTTTGAATATTTGTGCATGTCAGTTTCTTTTGCGCGCTGCAGCTAATTCACAATGATTTAAAAGTATGTGGATATAAATTGAGATAAAAACTGTAAAATATCATTTTTAAAATGACCACATCCACTTTAGCCAGTCATTATGTATGCAGTGATTTGCGTTATCACATGTATGATAACACCCGTTCTGCTTAAGTAGGGCTGCAAGGACCAGTGATTTTCATTACTTATCAGCTGATAAGTATTTAATTAATCAATAACCATTAGGTTTATTCCGAAAGCTGAAAAATGTTCATCACAATTTCATTACGTTCTCAGTGAATTTTTCTTCATCCCTCCTTCTTGGTTATCAGGGGTACAACACGTGATTGCGTTTTTCATACAGGCAAGATTCAACAAGTTTGTTCTGCTGAGCAGTTCACTGCCTATATGTTTTCTCTGGGCTTTGGCTTATAGGGTGTACACCACCTTAAGTCAACAGAAGCATAAACTTGCATGCTGTTTGCGTGCAAATACAAAGTGCAGCTTTGTGAGAGGGCTGTCACATCTGGCATCGATAATCCAGCCACATCCAAACTCTTAGATTGGATATCTCATGTAGAAGAATGTTTACTGAATAACCTAACCTTCTGACCTGTTTTCCTTTTTTAAAACATGCTGAGATCTAGAAAGGGTGTTAACACACAGCTTAGATGGGTACCGAGTGTGTGTGCCAGTTTATTCTGCAGTTTAGTAAACCTAAATTATGTTGACTTTGTTTAGGAATTGGGTGAAAAACTATTGTAAAAGTTAGAAGGGTTTTGTTTGTTTTAAAGTGTATTTTGTGCATTGTTTTTGCAGGTCTACGTCGGCGTGACAGACCATTTGTGGGGAAAACATTGTCAGAGGGACTTCAAGGACTCCAAACTTCAAGAGTATGAATCGTGGAAAGAGATGTACATCAGGCTGTCTGAGGAGAGGGAAAAGAAACTGCAAAGACTGACAAAAACGATTGTCTCAGCACACTCAAAGAAACCCAAAGGTGCGTCACTTCTAGTAGTGAGAATAGTGGAATAACAGAGTCACATTATTAACATTCACACGACACACTCCTGCAGACTTTACTTTCTAAGTAAAACACAAATCTCCCCAGAAAGTCAAATATTAAAGTGGAAGGAGAGATTTTTCAGAGGCAGTGTCTTTAGTAAACTGGCTTTCATTAGACTTTTTTTTTTTTATTATTAAAAGGCCGGCAGGTGAAGATGGCATTTATTCACACTGTTGCCAAGCCACCGAGAGACGTGCGAATTCAGCAGGAAATTCATGGTACGGCTGTTCAGCAGCCTCATCAACACAAGGGCAGGTGGGTTTCTGCCTCCTAAATACTGATGATACATTTTCTAACCATGTTTCCTTTAAAGGATAGCATCTATATTAATGAACTAAGTTGGTTGTCTAAATGGTTAAGTTCATGAACTAACCAGAGATCATAAGAGCTTTTCTGGGGGCATTTATGTGCATCTGTTTATCTCTGGCAAAGCGTGGACACCTGGCTTGCTCTGCTCCTTTTCCACATAAAAGCCCTTAACTACAAAGTGATCACTAAACAGCAGCAGCCCAGCAGGGTCATAACCCATCAGAGTTTCATGTGATGGCAGCGGGCGAAATGCTTTTTGGGCGAGCTTGGCAAAACACAGGAATTGGAGCAATGTGCTGGATAAACTGATTTTATTCTAGCTGGAGACAGCCTTGGGTCCTTTTGTCAATTGTTGCAACATGGGGGTGTTGTGCTCGCCGGCCGCGCGTAACACTGACGTTTGGAGGTAGATGGGCGCTCATTTTGTAGTTTCATGTCAGTTGTTTTTTGCTTTTCAAAATGTATTTCCTGTGTTCAGTGTCAAGGTTCAGGACAACCGATCGAAGCAGAGCTGTAATGAGCCCAGCAGGTCCAGCAGCACCAGTTCAGGAGGAAGCGGTACACAAGATGCTCGCAAAAAAACAAGTGAGCTGAGAGTGTGGTAGATGGAGCTTTCTAAGACTACCAGATTTTGTTCAGATGTGCAGTTATTTCTTTTTAATGCCTATTCTTCACTGATTGGGGTGAAGGTTAAATGAATACATATACCTTTTGTGCAGTAATCCTGATGACTTACATTTTACCTGATGTGTATTAACTGAGACTTATACTTTTCTTTGCTCTCACAGGAGTGGCTCCAATGATGGCAAAGTCCTTAAAGGCATTTAAGAAGCAGCTAGGACGTAGATAGATCTTATATGATGGTATTTACTGTGTGTGGATGTGCAGAACATGTACTGTCAATCAGTAACTTTGGGCAGTAATAAGCCTATGTTCACGTTAGATTATTGTGTTGTCTATATGTACTGTAAATCAGGCAGTGCCATGTTTCTTTTCTGTAAGTTGTCTTCACTATTAAAAGGACAATGAAGTCAGCAAATTTACATTGATTTGATTTGTGTCTTTGAACTTCTTGGAGTTGAACAAGGTCAGTCATTTAATGGGATCTGGCGCCCTCTAGAGGGAATATTGTGAAACACAATTTCAGATTATACTAGTGTTTTGAAATTAATATAAGATTTCTCAGCTGGACAAAAACTGAAACCAGAGGTTGATTTATCACATTCAGTACTGTGCAAAAACCTTAAGATGCCCTCATTTATTCATATTTTGCTCCAAGGAGCCAGACCGCTCAGGTTTTCCTGAGCAATAGTTGAAGGTAAGCCTTTCAGTTTCTCTTTGGACATTGGCTGTGCTTTCAGTCATTTTCAGTCCTGTCCTTGTACCTGACCATTTTCAGAGGAATTTTTTTTGCCACTTAACGTGGACTACAAATCAGCCAATCATAAAGTCACCTAACACGGGGTGAACTGGTGTTGTCTGCACATAATTAGCAAATAACCAATTTTAAATTGTCTTTAGGCCCTTTGTTACGAGTAGCCTGTCACAAAAACACATTTGTTCACATTTCTTTAGTTGAAGCTACAAAAAATGGTAAAGATAACAGTTTGATGGGCAAAATGTCTGCACTGACAGCTTAGTATAATGGCATGGTGTGCAGGATGTCCTTAAAAATGCTAAGGAAGCTGAACAAATGGAGGACAAAAGAAGTTGCAGGCCTTCAAAACTATCTCCAGCAGATGAAGAGTATCTGAAAGTCATTTCCTCAGGAAATGGGAAGGGAAACATGGGGAAAAGGCTGAGGCATGCCAAATTACACAAGAACTAGAATGAAAATCGGTGGCAACAGGTCTTACGGAGTGAAGAGTGCACATTTGAAACTTTTGGATCAAGTTGTCAATCTCTATGGAGGAGTTCAGGAGATGGGTACAACAATGAGTTTCTACAGCCATCTGTAAAACATGGTGACTATCATGATTTAGTCTCCATTTCAGCCACTGGTGAGGGGTGGCTTGAGACTTTTGCACAGCTCTGTGTTAGACTGAGATGTGTTTAGGTGAGTCTTTCACAGTAAATGATATATTGGAGATACTTTGATTTTTAAAAAAATGTCAGCAAATTGTGTCTCGTGAAGAAAATAAGACATTTTGAGCACTTTAATCCAAGTGATGATCAAACTGGGCCTAGCCATATGCTGCCTGCCACTTCTAAATAAACCTATTTAATTTTTTTTATATGTTTAAACAGTGGCTTAAGATATTAGTATGTGTATGAGAATTTTCTCAATAACTAACACTTGAATAAAGGTTAACAGTTTTGGAGTTTGACCTAATGGTTAATGAGGCAATCCTTCCACTAGAAGACCTCACAGAGCTGATGCTGACCCTTGAGCCACGTTTCAATAAAATAATTTCGTTAAGGATTATTAAAGGATATAATCAATGCATCATTTGTTATGCTTTGTTTTTACAGAGCTCCACACATCCCACAACTCTGCCCTCGGCAAACTAGCAGAAGGAAAAAGATGGCAACACAGCGATTCATTTGCACGCTTCAACTGTGCAGAGACGGTTAATGTTACTGTTAATGTTACTATGTCTTCATCAAAGCCAAAGTGGACAAAGCCATTATAGTCGACCTAAACCAGGTGTACAGTTGTCAATGGGCAATGGGTTGAATACGGTTTCAGTCCTACTGGATAATAAATTTAAGAGCAGGAGTTGCCAAAGTCAGTACACCAAGTGGCACACCCCTAAAGGTGAGAAACCAGTTTAAAAGATAACACATGTACAAATATCTATCAGATGTGACAACTGGTAGGAAGCACGATAATTATTTTATTTAAGCCAGAGGGCTAACACCAGGAAAAAGCACAGGCGCAGACCTCTTATCAAGTTACAAAGATAAAAGTACAGCAAGTACAATCCCAGTTCCAAAAAAGTTTGTATGCTGTGTAAAAAGTAAAGAAAAGCAGAATGCAATGATTTGCAAATCTCATGAAGCCATATTTTATTCATAAGAGAACTCAGAAAACATATCACGTGTCCCATTTTAAGAAAATAAGGTCATTTTGATTCGATGGCAGCAACATGTCTCAAAAAAAGTTGCACTGTGTAGCATCTCTTTGCCGTTTTTGTCTGATATAAGATTCTAGCTGCTCAACAGTCCTGAGTCTTTGTCATGTTTTTAATCTCACGATGCGCCAGATGTTCTCCGTTGGTGAAAGGTCTGAACTGCAGGCAGGCCAGTGCAGCACTCAGACTCTTCTACAGAGACATGCTGCTGTCATAGATGCTGGTGGTTTAGCGTCACCTTTCTGAAACAGGAAAGGCCTTCCCGGAAAAATACTTCACCTGCATGGAAGAGTATGTTGATGTATATCGTATATACATCAGAATACTCTTCCATCCATCCACCATCAGTGCTGAAGGTATTTACTTTAAATCTTTTCAGCACGTTCAGCCTGACGGCCTGAAGATCACGGGCGTCCGATATTGATTTTCAGCCTTGTCCCTCGCACACAGAGATTTCTCCAGATTCTCGGACTCTTTTGATTTCATGAAAAAGTAAAATCTCTCAGTTTAAACATTTGTTTTCTGCCCTCTATTGTGAATAAAACATTCAGTGGCATTTTGCTTTTATTTACATTTTATGCAACACTCCAACTTTTTCAGAATTGGGATTTTATAAACAGCTGCCGAGTGTGACAGATTCAGATCTTTGTTTGAAGGCGGCAAAGTGTTCAGAGTGCAAATCCAATAAGTCTCTTTATGGAGCGGCGGGTTACAGAGGCGGCGACATCAAGAAAGTAGCTGCTTTTTAACAATGCGGTACCGCCTGTGCTTAATGCTAGCCAACAGGACGATCCATGTTTTATATATTTCAGTATTCAAATCTTTAAAGGTGCGCAGGGACATTTCAACATAAATGTGCACAGCTGTAGTTAATAAAGATGTAATAGAGTCACTTTTGAGTATGTTCCAACATGTAAAGGGGCAGTCCCCCCTCTGGCCTGCGGTGCTGTTTATCCATCAAGACTGTTCTGGAATAGGCTGCCTATAGTTTTGGAGATTTAGTCTGCAGAGATGTCTTTTGAATAAAGTGGAACTTCGTGTCACTTGCGTTGCGGTACTCAAAGCAGTAACAAACACCATACTACATCCACCAACTAAAAGAAGCATGCAGCTAGCTGAAGATACAAAATCTGGAAATATTTCTGTATGCAAGGGACAATGAATGAATGGCCGTTCCTTTTGGTGACCTCAGGTGGCACTGCATTGATAAGAATAGTGGAATTTTCTGCATGAGCTCATCAACACCTCTGAAAACCTCTGTCGGAAAACACGGTTTGTCTTTGCAGCCACAAATGCAAATTAAAACTCAGATATTATAAGAAAACAAACAGACAAACACAAAAATGCTGTAACTTTTTCTGGACTGATTCAAGATGGACCGAGGCAAAGTGGAAATCTCTCATGCTTTCTGATGAATCTATATTTAAGAATTTCTTTTTGGAAATTATGGCTGATGGTCTCCAGGCTAAAGATAAAAGGGAGCATCTGACTTGTTATCAGGGTGCACTTCAAAGCAAGCCTCTGTGATTAGTGCATGCAGCATGGATAACTCGCAGATAAGCAAAGGTCCCATTAAACAACATCTTTTTTGTGTATGTGTATGGCCTTCTTTGGCTGCATGGCTCTGTAGTAAAAGTGAAACCAAACTTCCTGAAGTCCAGACCTGGCAACAAGCGCATTAGGGAGTGGAGGAGATGCAACATGAGATGCACTTTTTAGGCGTGTTGCTGGCATCAAATTCAGAATGATTAGCATTTTTTCACAGACAAAAAGAGAACAAATACATAAATAAATACATAAAAATAAATAAAATCGCAAATATAAAATCTCACCTAAAATAACACCTTGTTTTGTGTTATTTAAAATTACATCTAAAGATAGTGCATAAATGATTTGAAATTCCATGCTTTTTGTTTTTATTTTCATTCCCAATAGCGTCCCGACTTTTTTGGGGGAAAAAAAAAAGAAAAGCGTGTACACGTACGTGGAGGTGGAGCGCAATAAAAACCTATGAAATAATGCAGGATAAAATACCTTCAATTTGTAGGCACTATAGGTTTGAACCGTGATACCTGCCGGTAAAGATGTAATTAATATATTTAAATACACACTTGAGGTCCGGGATTTGCATTGTGGGTGTCATCTCCCCCCTCCCTCGGTGTGCCCTTCCCCCGCCCCGGGCTGCTGGCAGTCCTCTGTGCCCTATCATGGCGGCCCCGTGCGGTACGGGACTATCCAGAGGAGGGACGGGAGGGAGGAGCAGCCTGGAATGATGACGTAGGATTGGAATGAGGGAGTGAATTTTCCGGGTCAGAAACTGGACGGGAGAGGAAATTAACTCCGGGACTAGACGAGAGAGAGAAAAAAGCAAAGCCACACGAGAATGCCATCCTCCTTTACATTGAGATGTAGCCGGTGTGTTTAACGCTTCAGAGGGGGCGGACGTGAGACGAGGAACCGAGTGGAGAGAAAAAACAGGTGCCTGTAAACTACAAAGTGAGCCTACGACGGGGAGTACTACCCATGTTCGTCGCGACCTCAGGAACGTCAGCTCGGTAACGTTACAGCGACTGACTTACAGCGGGAGTTTCGGCGTTTTCTTGCCCGTGAGTTTCGCCTCGCTTGTGTTTGACGGTGGCTGTCCCGCCATAGCAATCTGTTGCATCCTCCTCCTCCTCCTCCCCGCTGTTTGTTTATCGCACGGGTACGAGATTTATTTCCACCTCCCCCCGTGATGTTTCACTGTATACCCCTGTGGCGGTGCAACCGTCATGTTGAGACGATCGATAAACGCCACTGCTCCCTACTCTATGTGCCCGATGAGATTTACCGCTACGGACGGAGTTTGGAGGAGCTGTTGCTGGATGCCAACCAACTCCGAGACTTGCCCAAGGTAAGCAGAAAAGCAGCTTCCGCCTACTGAGTTAAATGGCAGGTAACTGAGCTGATCTGGCATCCCGTGAGAGAGTCTGGTGGGACCCGGGGACGAAAATTACACAAGATCAGCAAAGGGATGCACTTTGTAGGTGGAAACTACCCCAGAGCTACACCTCGCACCACAGGCTAGCTGAAATTATGACCCAGAATCTCGATTTTAATCACGAAAAACTTTTGTTTGAGTCACAGGTGTCAGACATTCATCACATACTGTATAGCACAGATACTATATCTGAATGGTGAACCTGTTTGGGTAGGTGATGAGGTCATAAATGCCTTTTGTGTTTGTGCTTTCTCTTTGCATATAGTCTCTTTCTGAATGTCATAAATGCAGATTACATTACTTATATAGTTTCCCCCTAAAATGAGAGTTAAACAGCACTGATTATCTAAAATCCTGTCCTGGTGAATACAAGTAATGCTGCTCCAGACCGATGTTTATCCCTGGTATGGATGTGAGATTTGATTTAAGACAAATGCAATCATCAGTAATGTGGATAGGGCTGCCAAGCAGGAGGAGGTATTCACTGCTTTAAATGAGACAGCTGTTTCACTCAGAAGGTTCATTAATGGCCTTGGATATAGGCTGGCAAAAAAGCAGCTTTGCCTGCTGATAAAAGCAATAAAGACTCTCTAAAAATTCCAGCAAGGACATTATAATTTTCTGTCTTTGGCAATAGAGTAGCTTGTAATAAAACCAGGAATGGACGGCAGATAAACTGGACCATCGTCGTCGTAAATGGGTATTGTACTATTACTTCTAGTCTACAGAGACTACAATGATTACAGTGAATTGTTTTAGGTGTGTCTGATACCACCACTCACAGCATAGCATCATCCAGTGATGCTTTTCCCCCTCCACATTTAAACCTTGTGCTCATCATTTTTATGCAGGTCGAACTGAAACGACAGACCTAAACGGTGAATTTAAAAACGAAAATGACAGTTTTTCTTATGGATTGGTCATATCATGGCTGATGCTGCGTCTGCTGCTGATACCAATCTGTCACACTGCATCTCTATTCCAAGCATGACATCACAGTTTTCCAGAGCCCCATGAGATGCTGTCAAATTGCTTGTAAAAAAAAAAAAAAAAAAAGGTAGGCTCGATTGCAAAATAATCATGTCAGCACCATCCATCCACAGAGGGGTCCTCCTTCCACATATTAATCACTCAAATGTTAAAGTAGTCCTCACAGCGGTTCTGTTTTTATTTAATAGAAACCATGTAGGATGATTACAAGCTGCTCAGTGTGACTTACAGGTTCAGTGAAGTGGGGTTACACAATCCCAGTCTTCTTATTGTGACCCTAGCTGTCTGGTTTACCACTCAAAGGATTTGCATGTTTTCCCCCCAAGAGCATGAATGGTCTCTCTGGCCTGACATTCATATTCTATTCTATCAGTTTGCAGAAAAACTGGGTTTGAGAAGGTGCTCTTAGTTCAGCTCTGAGTGTATTTTAAGCTTGAGAAATTGTTACCCATTCATGCTGTAAACTTCAAGAGCAAGAGGTAGTAATTCATTGGGTTTACAGCTGTTCCTGACAAGCGAGAAACCTTTCTGAAGTCACGGTGGGTCAAATGAAAAGCTTTGGTTGGACTGAAGGACACGTTGTTTCTTTCTTGCGCTGAAAAATTGAGATTTAGCCGTTTTAAGGCTGATGATTTGAGTGTTATCTAAACAGGACATACAGTTTACAGAAGGCCACAGAGGAAAAGAAAAGACCACTCAAAGAATATTTTTGGGCCTGGCGTGAGCATAGAAATGTGATGGAACAGAGATAATGTGAGCAACCTCCCATGGCTGTGTCACACTGCTTACTTTGTCCATCGAAGAAAAGCACAGGAACAGGTATTCTGTCTGAAAACAAAGACTGCATTATGTGTTTTGTTGTTGCTTCACTAGAGCAATTGTATGTGCTAGTGTTTTCTAATGAAGTCATAATGAATCAATGACCTGAATTGTGAAGTACAGACTGATAAAACCATAAACGAACCCACAAAACACACGACAGACTGGATATTTGCACCGGGCTGGATGCGATTAGCAGGTGTAGTCTCACTGTGATGGCACACACACATATTCAAGCTGTTTTTACACTCAGATCACAATTATTCCGAGCATGTTTAGAGAATAGAGGGGTTGCATTATTTGCGTGGCGGTAAGGGAATTGGTTTATTGTGCTCTTTGACATGTAACTGATGTCATCGATGCTTGCTGAGTGAACCCAAGAAACGTCCGACTGGATAAACTGTTTCATCCGTCCAGTTCATTGCGGACCGCGCGACCTCATCGCATTTGCCTCGGAGGCGGCTAACTGAACGCATGCAGGGCCCTAACGTTATCATTGTATTGACAGTGGCGTAACAAAGCCTTAACAGTAACATATTTCAAGTCGATCGTTTTCAGCAGCAGGCAGATAAAAACATGCACGAGGCAGTTTTAATGGCAAGATAAAATGGCAGAGGTGTGCTTTTTACTGTGACAAGATGGGGCAAGTTGAGCAGATGGTTTCATAGTTTTACAAGACAGATCAGCTGACCAAGTGAAGCAGACGTGAAGTGTGGGTTTGTATGAGTAGGGTTAAAAGTCATTAGGCCCTGTTTCTCTTTGGTTGGTTTAATTGTTTCATGTGTTGTTTGTTGCTGAGGCAGAGGACTAGCTTGACAAACTGTAAGTTGTGCGGCTGTTTATTCAAAATTCCCTTTGAGAAGCTGGCCCTTACAGTACGCACATCAGTGTGGCTGGTGAACAGCACGCCGATGAAGAAACTGCCTGCAAGGGAAGAATAGGAATGCAAGACTAGCTGGCTGTTGAAATGCACTTGCCTGTTTATCCAGTTTAAAAATGAATGCAGTTTCCAGTGTCCTGAGCTCCAGTGAAACTGTAATACAGAGAGGTAGTGGGGACTCTAATATATTTGAGTGTTTTTTTGTCTGTGTGCAGCTGTCTTAGTCAGAGCTCCTTCATCTGCAATGTAAAGTAAATAAAGATGTGCAATAGTCAGTCAGTTGATCAAGTAAGCACCAGTTTTTAAAATCAGCTGTTTATTTTGATTGAGCCAGACCGTCTCCACTTCCTCATCCTGTGTGAACATTTGATACCAAATGCTATTTTCCAATCTGACAATCAGTCAGCTTTAAAAAACGTCCTTGATCACAAGTAACCAAGACACAGTAACACATAAAACATCGAGAATAATGTGAAAAAAGTTTATTAAAATCTATAAAAATTCTGTAAACTTGTTTAAAAGCAGTGAAAACATTCAGTCACGGTCAATAGGAAGTTTAATGACAGTCGCTGAGGCTAAGAGCGGCCTGTCCAGCCTTAAAATAACTATTTTACAGCTTTACAAGCAGGCTGACTGTGATGCTGCCCTGATAGGCAACCAAAAATGAACCTGCAAGGACACGTCCAGGAAACGCCAAAGTACTTGCTGACTTTCAGTCTACGGTTCATGCAGTAAAATAAATGAAAGCAAATCGATCGATCAATCAATCGGTCACGCCGCTGAAAATTGGTTCTTGTTTTTATTATGTGAATCTGTTATGATAGCACACTTTGTATGCTTGCTTTCTTTTCCACATATGACATTTTATTGACTGGAAAAAATTAGAGCTGAAAGTAATGTGCACATTAAGTGACAGTGAAAATAAGCACAAGTCGCAGCCCTAGTTTAGGCCTCAGTAACCTTTTGGAGACCTGCTGTGGCGCATTCATTTAGACAGCTCGGAAAATAGAGACGAGTGACTGCGGTGATGGAAGGAAGAAGCAATATCCGCTCTGAGACAGGAAGCTGCAGGGTTTATGACCTGAGTTAAGTGGTAAAGAAAGTGGCGCTCTTGCGATCTACAGGAAGAACTGTCATAAAGGTAGTGCAGTCGCTGTCTGACATGTGGTTGAGACAGTTTTAACTCTCGCCTATGCTGCGTTATATAATACTATAGCTTACAGTGCAGTGAATTAGACTCCACAAAACATTTGACACTGATGTCTTTTACTTAAGCTCCCATGTTTATAGGATTGGGCCTGGCAGTCAGTCAGCTTTTCTTAGTTAAGTCAGTTTAATGCAGTCTGTTGCTTGCATGTACTAAAAGTAAACAAAGGAACTGTAAAGTAATTGGACGATTATGTTCCCTGCTTCCAGTCATTTCCCACAAAACCTCCTCGGGGTGCCGGTTGTGTTCTAGCAAGCGGTGCTGAAGGTGAACTCGAGGATTTAAACATTGGCTCGGGCTTCAGGGAAGTGGTTAATGTTTTCTTGACTTGCCCTGTTTTGGTTTTTGTGTTTCATACATGGGTGATTGTTTGGGGCGGGACGCTGAACAGGAAGAACAGGTTTGCTGTCACTGTTTCAGTTAATGCAGGACTCGCAGGGCCTGTCACCCATATGAAACCATAAAGGTGGCAACAGCACCAGCACCAGCTTTGCATTGCTCCCTGTTAACTGCTCTGATTGTCTCTATTGTTAAAAGCATTTGAATGAAACCGGCTTTGTTTTGTGTTTAGCTGCAAGTTCTGAATCCTTGACACTGAACCTGTGTGTCCTTCCAGTGTTGATTGCTGTGTCATAAAGAAGTGCCATAGGAGGAAGTCTGATAGTGAGAAACGCGTGGCTATGATCAAGTTTTTCCCACATATGCTAAACTTTCGGGTAGCTTCCTGGATGGAAGCAAGTCCTAGCCGCTACTAAAAGACAAATCTCCAGGTGTCCACTTGTGATCGGGAGACTGGCTTAGCAGAACAACACTGCACCCAAAAATGTATTTTTAGTGAAAGTGAAATGAAAGTGTTTAGGATGCAAAAGCTCAGACATACATTACACATCAGCTTTGTTTGCTGGATGAAAGGACAGATTAAGAGGTGTTTAACTGTCCTTAAGAGCTTGGAATGACGTGCATTTTGCAACAGGGTGGAGTTTGACTTTTGGACTCGTGGGTCTTATTTATTGTGCACGCATTATTACAGTGTGATCTGTATCTGGATTTGGTCTGTGGATAATGAGCAACACATTTACACCTCACTGACACTAACTAAGAACAAATCTGCTGTTGATTTGGCAGCTCAATAACACTATTATTGTATTATGTGCTGCCTGTGGTTATAACTTTTTTATATTCCTTATCTGCATAGAAAACATCTACAATACTTGGACAGTTTGAAGGTGTTATTGTTCAGTATTGAGGAAGTGGCACATTTTTTTTTAAATATTAGTCAGAAATTATTAAAGCTGGTAATGAACTGAAAAGGTGAGTCTAACTTGGTAATAATAAGCTGCAGGCATTGTCTGTGTGCCAGGCAGACAAAGGGGAACAACTGTCTAGTTTCCTCTAAGCAGTAAAGACACATTTTTCCCCACAGCCTGCAGAGTTTCACCTTTTAAATGAGAGAAGTGATCCCCTTAAAATTGTCAATAAAACGAGTATCCGAAAAGTTGTCGTGGAAATCTGCTGCAGCTTGAATTTGTGCAGTTTGTATTTGGAGCAAACTGGACATGCAGCTCAAAAGAGAAGAAGTGACTGGTTGATTTAAATGATATATGAGAAGTGGATGAGCCCTCCTGGCCTCTTGGCACACCTTGTAAACTAGCGAAGCCCAGAGGGGAAAATCATGAGTTATTCAGTTCATGCCAAAACATTAAGAGAACCTGATGCAGTATTGTTGGCAGTCTGCTTTACCCCCACAAATGCAAGGCTCTGCCTATTCTTGCTATGAGTGTCAAGTATGTGCTTGTGATAATTGATTTTGCCTTATAAATAAGTGTGCCGTCTGGATTGTTATTTCTTGACCTCACATCCAAATGCGTGGTCAGAAGGGCACAATAGAAAGCAGAGGGGCTTACAGAGAACAAATAGCTAGTCTCAGTCATTCTTTAATATAATCAGTGTTACCAAGTTTCCGTCAAGTTTCAATAAACATCTGCACAAAAGCCTGCTCCAGAAACCAGGTTTAACAGGTCTGACTCTGAACTCTAATTTTATGGCTTCTGAGCTCAGAAAAATCGTACTTCTCTGAGTATGATCACCCTGAGTCAAACGTGTTAGGAAGTTATTATTGCAACAGGTAAACAAACATCAGAGCCTCCATTTTACTCCTGTTAAACTGCAGATATGACTGCATGTCAGTGTCGACCGCAGCGTTTATCTTTAAAAAAGGGAAAAGAGTTATATAATTCATCGTTATCCATTATTAATATAGATAAAGCTGTAATCCTGCCAAATTTTATAATAGGTACAATTTCTCAGCTGCAACCTGACAGGGACAAAATGCAGGTTACATCATCTGAATATAAAAATATGAATCAGACCGATAACACACAGTTTATAAACCTGTGACATGTTGAGAGACAGACTTAAATTTTTAGATATAATATAAATTTTAAAATGCTGTTCCACAGTAATTAATGACTGTATTTCAATGGATGAACATTCCAGCGTGGAACAGAGTCGGAGCACATTGATTAAAAACTCACTTTTGTCTAGTTTTCGGTTGCAAAGAGGTATACGGTGCATCTACTACTGTTTTTCAGTCACCTCAACTTAATTAGATGCATGACAAACAATAAGCAGACATCTTGATAGAAGAAAAGCGCAGGTGCTGATAACATCAACACTGGCTCTGTTCCTTGTCCCAGGAAGCCCGGACAGTGAAGCACCATAACAACTCCAGGAACCAAGGCAGCTAAATTTGTTTAGCTTTTCTTCATTTCATTTTACACTCGTATAAACTGTAAACTCACCAGCTGTGACACGACTGTGACAAAGACCTGTATAGCTGTCTGTCATGACAGACTTCTCTATGTCCTAAAATGTTTCAAGATGCAGAGAAGTACTTAATGATTATAGTGGGAATATAAGACTCCCTCCCCGAGTCTGGTTCTGCTGGAGGTCTCTTCCTGTTAAAAGGGAGTTTTTCCTTTCCGCAGTCGCCTAGTGCTCGCTCACAGGGGTGATTGTTGGGGTTTACTCTATAATATTTTAGGGTGTTTACCTTCCAATATAAAGCACATTGAGGCAGCTTTTTTTGTGATTTGGCACTATACAAATTAAATTGAATTAAAAATGCATCGTTATCCAGTGCCACACAGAGAAGTGATACAAAAATCAAACTGAAACCAACTTGTGTAATTTAAAGAGACCTGTTAAAATCTTAAATATCTTGAAGCTTGTTAATAAATTTAACCACCCCATCTTTCTATCTTTCAGCCATTTTTCCAGCTGGTGAAACTTAGAAAACTTGGCCTGAGCGACAATGAGATCCAGATGCTTCCACCTGAAATAGCCAACTTTATGCAACTGGTAGAGCTGGATGTCTCTCGAAATGGTAAGCAGAGAAAACACCGGTATAACACGTGACTCAACCACAATATAACAACACATCGAACCATGTTTGTGGGTATTTCATACCTCACTGCTAGAAACAAGTTTTTACACGTTAGCAGAGGAACTTAGAAAATGAATCACGCACACATTTGCTTGCGATTACTGAAACTAATTTAACAAACAAACGTAAAGATAAGTAAACTTGTTCTAGTTGATACATTGGTGATATTCACTGGACATCAAAACATTATTTTGACATACATTTATTCTACATGATTTGGCACTGTTGATGTGTTGTTTTTTTTAATCACTTATTATTTCACTTATTCATTCTTCATTTTGCTGCTTTTTATTTATTTAATTTAAATTGCCACATTTTAAGACCTGAGGGCAGTTATTAAGAACTTTCCTAACCAACATCTTTTCTCTTGTTTAGATATTTTGGGCATTCCAGACAGCATTTCACACTGCAAAGCCCTCCAAGTGGCCGATTTCAGCGGAAATCCATTAACAAAGTAAGAGGATGATTTAATTAAAAAACAAATTACTTGTGATTATATTTATTACTTTGATAATAGTCTGTGCTTTAAGTTTTTCAAGCTTTATACTTTTATTTGCATTATCTGCATTGTGTGCTGTTAACCTCTCTGCTGTTATGCTTGCCATTAGTAATATTTATATACCTGACAGATTGCAGATTTCCCATACTCTGCTTTTTCTTGTGTGGGTGAGATTACATCTAATTTGCACCTCAGCAGGGGCAGAGCCACACTGGTTTGCAGTATAGGAAGTAACAGTGACCAGTGTTACAAAGGCTTTGGTGTTCAATACTTTTAAAGTACACATGAGCTTGTGCAGACTGACACACACACACACACACACACACACACACACACACACACACACACACACACACACACACACACACACAC
>JAVDPK010002861.1:287781-310772 GCA_034780415.1 Cichlasoma orientale
CACACACACACACACACACACACACACACACACACACACACACACACACACACACACACACACACACACACGGAACACTATTTTTCCAGAGTAGTAACCTCATTTTCCACTCTTACATCAGTCCTGTTGTAACAGGTTAATAGTGACGCTCCCGTGATGACTGCCGCTTCACAGGAATGTGACATCATTTGCTTATCAGTCATAAACTGAACGGAGCAATAAAAGCTCAAACTGTTGGATTTATCATATATATTCTGTGTATTGTTTAACTCACTGATTGAAACTAAAGGCTGTATATTGTGTTTAAAAACAGCTTTTATTAAATGATGTCATTTAATTTGGGCCTAATGGTAGGTTTCTGATTGAGAGTCAATTGTAGAAATTGTATTAGAACATTTTAATATGAACGTGGCTCCATACGTAAGCGAGGTAGTGTGCGGATGGGTCCACGTACTATCAGCAGAGGGTGATGGTCGGTAAGTTATTAAGACTCACTTCTGAAATGCACCAAATGGGTCTTTAAAATAAAACCTTGACAAGAATCAGCAGGGCAGTTGTGTTTTTGGCTTGTGTGGCAGGTGATGATCTGATCTTAATTTTACATATAGACTTCTTTTTAATGAGAAGGACAGGGCTGAGGGCAAAGATGATAAGCAACCAGCACAGATAACGACAACAAGGGCATCTGATCAAAGTCCCTTTTTTTTCTGTCCAGCTGTAAATTGCTGTTGCATTATTTATCTGCATTAAATATACTCTGTGAATTCTTTTGGGTTCACGCTGCGGCTTCTCGTTTGTTCATCCAGGTTACCTGAAAGCTTTACGGAGCTGCGGAATCTAACCTGCCTTTCCATCAATGATATTTCATTGCAAATTCTTCCAGAAAACATCGGAAAGTAAGTGATTCATCACAAAGTGTGGCTCCCTTTATCAAGCAAAGCAGAAGTTAAAGTATGTATATCTTACCCTGAAATGTCTAATGGTAAACATACAGTACTAAGGATGAACCTGAGTCTTTCTAAGCCTACTAATGGTTTGTTCTGGAGTCTCTTGAGGCACTCGCAGACTGACGTTGATCTGGTTTAAGGGTGACTTGTGTCTGATAAAATCTCACCTGGCTTCCTCTGCATCTCTCATACCTTGCTTCAGTCTTTGTGGTCTTGCTAGAAAAGAATTTGGTAATTAGTGTGACGAAATGCACACATTCCTGTTGTTTTAATGGCACCCTCCGTGACGTGTTTTGTCTGTTACTCAGCTCGAACAAAACACTTCGCATAAGCAGCAACATTTTCCCTTTAAAATACACAAAGCTCAAAGTATTCCTTTACGGTGCCTCTTCTCAGTGTGAGGGACTTTGTCTAGTGGCAAACTGGCTGGGTTAGACATGATGAGTCCTCCCACACAGCCAATTAACATACGATATGTTCCTCCTGAAAAGCGTTTCAAAATCTGTGACGCTCCCAGATCATTAGCGTACCGCCCACTGTTCAAAAGCTACGCAGTAAATGCATGCGAGCATGATTCATTTCTATTATCTCCTCTTACCCTCATTTTTTCTTCTTCTTCATCTCTCCTACATCTCACGTATCTCACAGCCGAACATACCAATCGCATTACTCCTTATTCTCATCAGTCAGTGTCTTCTGCCTGGCTGCATTGTCTTCTGTTCATAAAATTTAAAAATGCTTGTTTTTTGAGGTGGCATGTAATCCAGAGTAGTTAAAGGCATGCCTGCCAACATTCTTAGCTCTGTGGGGGTCTCTCTTTAAATGTTGAGATCAGTTCTAATTGAATTTAATAACAAAACTATTTGCTTTCAGGTCAAAGTGCTTCAGGAAATGTTTTAGTAGAGGTTTGGAATTTAAAGGTAAACTGAAGTCCTCACAGGGGCGGATTTAAAGGGACATGATTATTCCAGATGTGTGAAAAACTAATAGGATTGTTCTCAGGAGCAGCTCTCTGCCAGGTTTTGTTTTGCTTCTTAATCAGGCACTTAAAAAAAAAAGCTAATGTTGAAGCCTTACTGATTACAGAAAATCTTTGCTGATTCTTATGGTCACAGGCCAAGAATGTGTTGAGCAAATTTCAGGTGGCACTGCGGTTTCTTAATGCTGTTAATTATTATACTTCCCATAAAAACTTTAAGCAAGGATGAAAAGTTAACCTTTAAGACCATAATACAAAAGTGAGTGACTTTTTGATTTCCACTGTTGTCTTGGAAATATTATTAATAATAATAATAATAATTCTCATTTGTGGTCTGCCTACTTGAAAGCCACTATAATCTTCAGACTCAGAAATGTGCAGAGCAAGCAGATAGTTGCTTTTCATATTAGTCATGTTGTTTACTATGATATGAGACTGAGTATATGGCTGATTTTTATTATTTTGATTGCACGCAGTCTCTTAGGGTCCCCCCCCCCCCTTTCTGCCTCATGGTACGGCATGTTCCCCACATATGTCCCATATTTTATCTTGCTTAACACAGTGGCTTAAGGCCTGCTCCCTGTCAAAAAGAGAAGGTAATGAAAACCATAACGCAGCTGGAACAGGATGCTGTGGGTTTTTAGGAGGAGATAAGATAAATGTCCAAGGGGTTACACGGCATCAGTGGTTTATCTTCTGAGATGGGAGTGTTTGCTGACGTGAAATGGCACGCACAGAAATCAGAGACTCCAAGCAGTGAGGTGGTGAGTTTCATCATTTAGCTGGTCAGTAAAACCAAGTCTCAGACACAGAATGCTGGAATTGGGCAGATTTTGTTTTGTCTCTTAATCTCTGGCTTTAATAAGCTGCTGTGGTGGAAGCAAGATTAATGGAAACTAGCAGCAGTGTAAGAGCTCTGCAGAAATTCATTTATTTACTTATGAGCAAGGCGTATCAGCTTGGTGTTTGGATCAAGGACATGCTGTAAAAGGTGTTCATCACTAATAACACGCAAAGTCTGGCCTATATAGAGTTACGTCTGTTAAACAACATAGACTTTGTACTGTTCTAGTCAACTGCTGCAATAAAAATCCTGTATCAGCTGGGTACATGCACAGCAGGAAGGCGTGGAATAGCGTCGCTGCTGGAAGATAATCCCGCACTTTGGTCTGTGATGCCTCTTCAGACATTTTAGCTCTTCATTTAAAGAATGCAGACAGTGTTTATGCTGCCGCAATTTTGCAGCGTCGATAAGATGGACACGCCCCCAAACGACTTCCTGATTTCAGATATCTGATTGCAAAGAGATGGTCTATGAGCATTTTTAGCTGACATTTAAACTCTTTGTTTCATAAACACTCAGAGAAACGTATAATCATCTTTTCTTTTTGCCTGTCATTGCAGCCTCGCCAATTTGGTCTCACTAGAACTCAGAGAAAATGTATTGACATTCTTACCAGAGTGAGTAGTCAATATTTTGTGGATATATAAGCATTTTTCTATTTTTTTCCTATTTTTTTTAACTCGTCTTGCACGTGTCATCCACAGGTCACTCTCTCAGCTTCATAGACTTGAAGAACTCGACCTGGGCAATAATGAACTGTACAGTTTGGTGAGTTGTTTTTTTCTCTTTTCCTTGTTCTTGTCATGTCCAAATAGATTAGCGTCCCTCGAGAACCGCTTTCACCTCTTATCGTGCAGCTGGGAGGATGGCCATCTGTTTTGAGCTTTGGTTTTATGTTGTAATCTTATGTGAGGAGGTTAACTCTGATGGTGAATGAGGTACTGGCAGATCAAGCAAGGTTAGGCTGCCAAGAATTGTCTAGTAGAGGAGTGTTTAATAATATTTATATAAATGAATAGAAATTGTGTATGACAGAAATTTGAATAGACTTTTGGCTTTCATGGCAAAAAGTAGCACAACAGGTGCAGTCTTATTAAAGAAAGCAGCGTTGCATTGGAGGGAAACACTGAGTTTAAAGCAAGTGACTGAGTTTCTCTGCTTTGTTTTTTGTCTCTTTCTCTTTTATATTTTCCTGGCTCACGCTCTTATGGTTCCTGCATTTCTTCCTCCCACGTAGCCTGAGTCAATAGGCCATCTTGTCAGCTTGAAGGACTTGTGGCTGGATGGGAACCACTTGACAGAAATACCTGCAGTAAGCTAATCATGCATTTCATGTCTGTTTTACAGTCTGTATCTGCCTACCTGCAGTCGTTGGCACGTTGTTATACGTATGCGGTTTAGCGCAGTGTACAGTGATCAATTGGAAAATGCAGTTTTGAAAACAATTGTCTCTGTTTCTACTCCCAGATTGCGTTTGCTGTTATATTCCTTTAACATACACGTTTGCTCTGAACCGTAGGAGCTGGGCAACATAAAAAGCCTGTTGTGTCTGGATGTGTCAGAAAACAAACTGGAGCGACTTCCAGAGGAGTTGGGAGGCCTGGTTTCACTCACTGACCTGCTAGTGTCTCAGAACAATATTGAATCTCTACCAGAAAGCATTGGTATGCATGTGAATTTGCTGGCTCTTTATTAGCATGATTAAACTATCTGATGTATAAATCTGTATTTATAACCACTGAAGCATAAAACTGTGGTTCACAGATATTCTTTGGTATAATATGCAGCATTTTCCTCAAAGATCAATATACAGACTCATACAAAAGCAATTCTTAATAATCACTTATGATCCGCTCGAAGTGTTAAAGCATATTTATGGGCAGTTAAATAAACTTTGCCTGTATTGTCATATTTTTGCTGTGCTTAAGATGTTTCTGGCCCTCAACCTTTTGGGCAGTGGGTGTGTTACCCACAGCCAATAACAGCTGCAGGTCCGTGTGTCTGTTTGATGAGGGTGGGTCCCGAGACACACACACACACACACACATGCAGAGCACAATGAAGAGTGCCCTTCAGCTGCAATTATAACAAATGCTTTAAAACATGATGACCATGAAACAATTGGAAAATAATGTTATATTTTTCATATTCATGCCTTTGTTCTCCCCAAAGCCATCCTGTCTAACAGTTCCCTCTATATGTTGCTTGACCATCGCTGCTCTCTTTCTGTCTGTCGTACAAGTAGTAAGCAACAGCTGCTGCATATTATACCTTTTATAAAGTAAACATCACATAAACCCAAACAAAACCAACCTCAAATAAACCCAATACAGATAAATATGCAAACATCACATCCACAAGAGCGATGTTGTAAATGCCTCAGTAGGCTCTGTATCAGTGCTTACAGTGTTTATGTTAAATATATTTATATGTTTTCTTTCTCTGCAGGAAAACTACGAAAACTTTCTATACTGAAAGTTGATCAGAATCGGCTATCGTATCTTCCAGAGAGCATCGGCAGCTGTGAAAGTCTTACTGAACTTGTGCTCACAGAAAACCAGCTACAGGTTTGTTTGGTTTAAAATCACTTATTTTACAGAAATGAGCTTTAAAAAAAAGTTACACCTTATTAATACTGGGTTGGACTCCCCTTTGCCTTCAGAACTGTCTTAATTCTTTGTGGCACAGATTCAGCAAGGTGCTGGAAACATTGCTCAGGGATGTGGGCCATGTTGACATGGTAGCATACTGGATACTGGATCACTGGATGTTTTCTCTTTACTGTACCATTCTCTGTAAACCCTAGAGATGGATGTGTGGAAAAATCCCAATGCATTGAGTTGCTACCGTGTGATTGGCTGGTTAGGTATTTGTGTTAATGAACAGTTGAACAGATGTACCTAACAAAGTGGGTGTTGAGTGCATAACATCATTTATTTGTTTTCTTAGCTGTGTTTATGTGCAGGGCAAGAAAAGACATTCATTGTGAAATCAGCAGCAGATCACATGATGGTTTTAATATTAATAATAGCAACAAGTGTTGTCAGGCAAAACAAACCCCGCCCCCACCAGTCGTTTTAGCTGATTTGAGCGTTGTCCGTCTCACAAACATGTCACTCTCCAAACACCGAAACACCGCGATAACACATAAGTCCTACTGTCCATGCCCATAATTTTCCAATTTTAATTCCATAATTTAAATTTTATGAATATTAATGGAATGTAAATGGAGTTTCCCACGTTAAATTCAAGTAGCCTGCAAATCTAGAATCTGGTTCAGCTCAGTTTCACTTTTAAATCAAATTTAAGCATGAAAAGATGCTTTCTGCCACCAGTGTGACCTCTGACCTTGAGCCAATTATGGCAAAAATGTAATCAGGTGATCTAGGGGTCACTAGCCATCTTTTGTGCAAATTTGGTATTAATCGGACTGGTAGTTTTGCTTTAATATTGTTAAAAGACAGACAAACATATCAAAAACAACACCCTGTTCCCCCTTCCAGAGGCAGGGTACTAATAATAATAAAATAAAAATAAATGCAGTCATTCTTTTTATTCTAAAAATATTAGTACAACCTAGATTTAAGAATACACATTTCCTAGAATTTAAAAAGAAACATTTTCTCACTGAGGACACACGGGACTTGGACTAAATAATTCGGGTTAGGTTTCTCAGGATGCGCACACTGACACACAGTGGTGGCAAACAGTGCAACAGAAAGCAGCGCACACATCGCCGCTGACCAGTCTGCCTATTTTGTTGTTGTTTTGTGTGCTGATAGATGAAATGACAGTGTGGGCAGCACAGTAAATGAAAGCACCGCCTAAACAAGGATTGACTCTACTGGCCTCGTTTGACCGGTGGGAGAAGTTTCTTAGTAATGAGAAAAGGAAATATTTAGTGTCTTTTTTTAACCTTCCAATGTGGTTAAAAACATTTTTAAGCACACACACCGATGTTCCTTCTAATTTTTGTTTTGGTTTATTATTACAGAGTTTGCCGAGGAGTATTGGAAAGTTAAAGCGACTGTTCAACCTCAACTGTGACAGAAACCAGCTACTGTCTTTACCTAAGGAGGTGAGCTTTTTATATACAAACCAAACAAGCTTTTGTTTTAAGAGCGAACCGGCCAGCTGACTATCCAAGTTTATAGCTGCACTGAAGCAGCTGAAGCTTTCTTTGCTGGCAGATGACACACACACAGACATGAACTGCGTCTCTTGGGTCTTACGTGCTTTGGTGTTACTGGTTTCGCCACCTGTTTGCACAGGTTAGAGTGGGAATTGAAACTGAATCTGTTCTGTGCACAGTGATGTAATGTTGTGGTATCGGACTGCCATTATTGTAATATAATGCTTTTCTGCAACTGTAATGAGGGAGTTAAAACTCAAACCAAGGTTCATTCACGTTTGACTCGACAACGCTCTGGCTTGTTGTGCTCTCATTTTATTTTTTCTGCTCAGTCTCCTGGTTTGTGCAGTTTCAGCGCTGTCTCACTGTGTCCTTTGTGTTTGTGTGTGACATTCTTCTCTAACCTCTTGTCTGTGTAAGTGAAGGCTCGCTTGGTTTAAAGCTTCATCTGAAAGGCTTCTTGAAATGTTGGACAATGCCCCTGTGTCTAAATGATGCAAAGCCTGCAGTGTTTTGAGAAAAATAACAGTAGGCACACTTGGCCTAGATAATGAATCCATGGTGTCGCTGTTTTGCATTGCATGACATGCCCAACAGTGACAGTGTTACTGTGGCGTGTGCATTGATTTGAGCTTTGCTGAACTACTTGATCATTGGCTAGGGCTGGACAATTAATCAAATTTTATTTTCAATTACGATGTTGGCTTCCAACGATTACGAACACAAGATGATCGATAATTATCGTGCCACATTGCGTTTGGTAGTGATGCTCTTGTTCTGCACTGTATCTCACTCCTCCCCGAAGGCCTAAACTCACTCCCCATCAGGCTGGTGCACATTTAGTTCATGCCAAGCCAAGATAGAAGAGAGCCTTTGGTCGACATGATAGTTTATTGTTATTGTTGGTTTTTTGTTGTTGTTGAAATACACTGTAAAAGTTGAAAAAAATGCTGGGATTTTGAAGGTTAGCAAGTCATCATTATATTGACCAAAAATAATAATAATTGTGATTTTTTTTTCCACTATTGGCCCAGTTTTATAAACTTTATTGGATCTATTGATTCGTTATTAAATGCACACAAAATTCAGTTTGGTTGTTTTTGCGTAACCTTGCTGACACACACACAAACACAGTGAATTTGACCCTTTCTCTTCTACGCTTGTGTGTGATTGCATTTAGCACCTATAATATTTACTTGCACGGTTGCGCACCTTAACCTGCACCTTTTAGCACGATGAATCCAATCTGTACTTGTTAGATTAATCTAAAAAAGGTCCGTGCAGATAAACAGATTACAGCTGGAGTTCAGCTGGCACATAAAGTCTTTGTTTTGTCTGTCTACCAGGCCTAATTGTTCCTAATTTTAGGCCACTCTGCCACATGATATTGACATGTAATTGGTCCGCCGTCAAGATCAGTAATCCTGGGACACAGTTACCAAATGCTGACAACAGATTTATCCTGCTTTTTATTGTTGTGGCATTGTTGAAAAATCCGATGTGCATCCAGATTGGATTTATAAAGATATTACGACAGAACTGTATTGAGAATCGTGTGTGTGTGCGCGTTTGTGTGTGTGTGCTTGCTTATGATTAACCACTTTAAGCTTCAGGCTTGACAGGTTGTGTGCTGTGAATTGCCTGCAGCTGAATCATGTTGTCTCCTTTTGCTTAGATTGGCGGCTGCAGCAGTCTGAACGTCTTCTGCGTACGAGAGAACAGGCTGACGAGGATACCGTCAGAGCTGTCACAAGCCACAGAGCTGCATGTGCTCGACCTCTCTGGGAACCGGTACGTTCACTCAATCTCGTGCGGTTGGCAAAGACTCCACAATAAATAGCAAAAAAATGATTTATATTTCATTTTTATGATACTGTATTGTAAATAAGATTCTTGGTTTTTACCTTCCATTCCCCGAAGATCAGCCTGATATTTCGACCATGTTGTTCACTGTTTGTCAGAGGTTGTTTTGACTTTCTTTCTCTGCCTGTACCTGCATAGCTCCAAGCTTTGTCTAGAAAGAAGGCTGCAGATATCTGCAGCTTGAGTCACACGCAGACATGTTCACCTCTGTGTCTGGGGAGTGTTTCCCCTCCTCCACATAAACAAAACAAAAGCCATGTACCTCATCTAAATGTGACACATTTACTAATCTAGACTGTGCCCATAGCGGTGTGTACATTTTGGAAATAATAACCAGGAGGTATTGGGGGAGGGGTTGTGTGGGCAGTGATTTATTTCCTGTTTGTTTTCAGGCTCGCCCACCTACCGTTATCGCTAACGACGCTGCAACTGAAGGCCTTATGGCTGTCAGAAAACCAGTCGCAGCCACTCCTCACATTTCAGACTGATGAGGACCCTAAGTCAGGCGAGAAGGTGCTCACCTGCGTGCTGCTGCCTCAGCAGCCATGTGACTCAGACAAAGGTAATGTTTTTCATCAAGCAGAAGCCTGAGATAATTAGGGAGGTTTGAGCAATTATGTAACTCTATAGAAAAGCATTTTTCTCACGGGTTGATTGAAATCATTGTGCTTCTTTGCATGAATAAACATGGAGGTGGAGCAGTGTCTCTGTGCTCTTAAAGTGATGGGCTTCTTCCAGAGTGAAATGACTTTGTGCCCGCTCAGACATTTGAGTAATACTCGTCATCACGTCTTGTGTCGTCTCAGAGTATTTAGTCTCCTGCGGTTTTCGTGACATTATCACATGATCTGCTCGGAGGAGCACAGTGTGTTCTGCGTCCTCTGATCCTTTCCTGCAGTATCTGTCGATTTATGAGGTCCTGTAAGGGATCACGGAGCCTATGGCAGATCAGGGCTTTGCTCGTGCCTTGAGGCCCTTCTTGAATATGTTTTTCAGAAATGTGGTGGATTGGACAGCTAAAGAGGCTTAAAAGCGTCTGGCTTGCGGCCATTAAAAGCTCACCCACTGGGTGCAGAGGTGCTCCCGAGGGCTGGCTTATCGCTGCCTGACACAGAAATTTATGCTAATTTTTTTCTGCCCTGTCTTTGACAGATTTGCTCACAGATCTGTAAATATTTGTGATGGACTACAATATGCTTATCGCTTTATTTTGCGTGTTGATTTTTTTTCCAGGAAAAATAATTAGCACATTCATTCATTCATTTTGTAACATGCGGTCTCTCCTGTGGGAGAAATGCAGCTATAAAGCTGGAGGAAGTCGGGCTGAGGGTGGGGGCAGGGAAGATTGTGTTGCTGTAAGCCTGTGACTAAGCTGGGATTTGAAACGGTGATCCCACAATTTCAGGCTCTCTCTCTTATTAGCGCTGGACAGCTTTCATTTCTTGTGTTTGCGGATTGCAGAGAAGCAATCGTGACCACGCTGATTTTGATCTGCTGACATGTACATTCAGCTTGTACTTGTAACATTATATAAACATTTTTATGTGCACATGAAATCCAGTACTATAAAATATGTTGTCTGTTTTTAAAAACGACCCCAGGTTCTGATAATCTTGCCCGCTGCGGAGCCGTGGAGAGCCTGGTGAATGAGATCGCAGACGACACGTGGAACGACAAGGCCGTGAACAGGACCAGCGTCATTCACTTCCTCGATGAGGATGGCGATGACGACGATGATGATGATAAGGTGAGACCGTAGACTGCAATTAATTTATTTGTTTATATTTTGGGTGAAAGGGAGGAGGACTAAGTTATCTAAGTGGGAAGCTTGGTTAACTTAGTTTCCACAGATTTTATGGGTGTATGATTCCTGCTAAAACACAAACACACCTGTGGAGTTTTCATGAAGAGGCAATGGTAAATGGACTGGTACTTCTATAGTGCTTTTCTGCTCTATTTGAGCACTCAGAGTGCTTTCTTACTACAAGCCTCATTCACCCAATCACATATATTCATACTCAAGCTTTTTTGTAGTGTTAGGTAAGCACTTTTAACCGAACAATCACAGACTCACACTTGATCGGACTAGAGAAGCTGGGGATTGAACCACCCTGCTCTGCCTTCTGAGTCACGGTTGAACAAAAGTGAACATGTTTATTTCTGCTGGAAATTTGAGTGTTTTAATATGGGAAGTTGCTAAAGTCCTACAAAATAATGGTAACGCCTTTAATATTTCATTAGATAGCTTTGAGCAATCGTGAATGCTAGGCATGTAGATTGACTAATTCACTTTCTCATCACAGTCTGTTATAAGGTGACTCACACCTGGGCGGGACACGTGAAGCAGATATAAATGTTTTTTTTTTTTAAAAAAACAAACACATCCCCTTAATTGGATTCTGTTTCATCTACACAGGGAACACTACTTCGGCGGGCCACGCCTCACCCCGGCGAGCTGAAAACTATGAAGAAAGCAGCCGAGAACCTCCGCAACGACCTGAACGCCGCCAAAGGCCTGGACTCCAACAAAAACGAGGTCAATAACGCTGCAGACAGAGTGACCACGTCTGTGTGACCTTTACCTCAGAAATGTCTTTTACCTCCTGTGTGTCGCCGTGTTGTCCTGCACAACCCAGTTGCCCCTTTGCTCTTTTACCTATGAACCCCGGTGTGGCCTACCCCTCCTGTGATTAAACCCTAGGATGCCTGTAACCTTACTCTATCTCAAGTCCTGTGTAAAAACCCACTCAGTCTAGCAGGGCCGCTGTGCCTTTCTTTTATAAAGTAACTGTCCACATCAGTTTTCTGCACAGAGATGCTCCTTTTAAAAGACGTTTTATTACTTTTTTAAATGGCTCTTTTTAAGAATATAAATTAGTAGTTGCACTATTATAAGTCTTTATAATGTGGTCAAACCTTTTAAATGTATTATTATATATATGTTCTATATATTTTTTAAAACACTGGGTGAGTACTTCTTTTTACCTTTGGGGCAAACAAACCAGGATTTTTTGGACCTACTGATTAAGGATTATTGTACATACTCTTGTGAATATGGATACTTTTATACTTTTTGGCAGCTCAGATGTAAATAAAATGTATAGCAAATTTCTTAATCATTTGCAATTTTAAAACTTTTTTTTTCCTGTTTCTAACTTGGTACATTTGTCTGTCTTTGTTTTGCTTCAAATCAAAGCAATGAACAAAACACAGTCACTAATGTCTTATTCAATCAATATAATTGTCATCGGATGAGTGGATGGACTTGGATCCTTGGACTGTTAATCTATGAAACATCTAGACCCATATTTTTGGCTAATAAATAGATTAGTTTAGTTTGGATTTAAGTACCGCACATCAAACTTTACTCATCTGCAATGTAACGATGCAGAAGTAATGATGCTGTCTTACTATATGTGCTGTGCTTCACTGCTTTGCAATGTTCTGCAAATAGATGCCAAAAACAGATGTACTTTAAGTTTTCTTTGTCTTTAACAAAGAGTACTGTATAGAGGTTCGATGAGGTTTGTACCACAGTGTCGGCATCCTTTAAAAATGTAGTTGCTAAAGTTCCTTTTCAACACACTTCGCAGCTTTGCTCAGACTCTATTCGTGACATGGTACACGATCAGCTGTATCATTTTGTTTCTAAACTGATTTCGAAAAGTGGACCAGGGAAATTGGTTCAAGTGTTGGTTTTATGTTTTTTTTTTTTTTTTAATTATGTTCTGATCAAACTGCACAAATCAGATCTCAAATAGGTGGTGAGCCTGGGGATTTGGATGACTTTTTAACCACTGATCAATAAAATGAGTGCAACACTAAACAATATGTTTGTTGTTCCTTTAATTTTATTAGTCGCCCCGTTTAATTTAGATTACAATATATTTTCTGACTTGATGTCATCATGGCAAGGAGAAATTAATTGTCAGATTTAAAAAAAATGTAGATGCATCTGGTGGGGTTCATCTTATGAATCCTATCCAAAAATAATGTATTTTCAAAGTAAGCTTAGAATGGATCGTTCTCATTTTGAGGTAAAACTTTTCCCGGCCCTTTCATGCTTGAGCTGCCTGTCCGGAAGTGCATGATGTTTCTGTAATGCTCTGCAGGCATGACTTGTTTACCCTGCATGTGCTGCATGTTGTTCCGATGCTGGCATGATTTCACTTTAATGCATATATATGCACAGTTCAACAAAATCAAGGGAAAGCTGGATCATCACACTATAACACACAGTCAGTTAAACTTTGGGGATATCAATCTGTCTCTTAGGAAACAGACGTTGGTGTGAATCCACCTTTCACCTGCTTTGGTTTAAATTAAAGTGACAAATTGAGAAGCAGCAACAGGATGACCCCCCCAGCAGGGGGTGCTCGTGTAATGGCCTGCCCCCTGGCGTCTCCTCTGTGCTGTGTGTGACAACTTGTATGGATGTTCTGTGGGTGGAGGAAATGGTCTACCTGTGTAAGCTGATCGGGCTGGAGCTACCAGCAGTGACAAGGACACCAGCAAAAAGCACAATTAAAGATCAGTCAGGAGGGATAAGAGAGAGCAATGGTCTGCAGCCACTACTTATGAAACCATGGCCTTTTTGGGGGGTTGTGTTGTTGCCTCTCCAGTGCACCTGTTGTCACTTGTCATTTGGACCAAACCAGGTTTAGTTTAGTTTATTAAGATCCCCATTAGCTGCAGCAATGCAGCAGCTATGCTTCCTGGGGTCTCCAAATCTTCACATTTTGACAGTGCTTTATGAACACACACACAACATACCCTCACTGCAAAACAAAACACACATATAACAAAAACAGCATTGATAACATAACGTTTGCATAATATTTAATTTTCTATCATTATTAAGGCACACACTATTTTTAATTCATTAATCATTAATGAACATTTTCTAACTCATCAAAATCCAAACCAAATAAGTCTTGTTTTAAAAGTAATACAGTATTCATGTCTATCTACACTCAAATACAAATTTTTATATAAAATCATTGGAATCCTTGTGACAATATTTCTAATAAATACCAGTAAAGAAGAAAGTAATGTGTATTTTATGGTTAACCAATTAAAACACTGACGCATCGTTATATTTGTTTTATACTCACAACAAAGAACCATTCGTGCTGCCTTATTTTGAGCCATTTGCAGTTGCTTAATCTGATCCATTGCACCACTGGACTATACTACTGGGCAGTAATCCAGATGAGACAAGATATGCAAAAATTTTGCATATCTTTTAGACACATTCAAGTCGAACTTATTTTGCGTTATACTGTGATGATCAAGCGCTCCCTAACTTTTTTGAGCAGTATATACAGTATATCCAGTATTTTTGGGCTCTTCACATCCCAAACACAGTAAAAATGGAGCTACAGATCAAAGAAGCTCATGTATACGTATTGATTTGTTATCCTGGTTCGAGGCATCTACGAGTAAGCTAGTGCTCATGCACTTTTCAAGTTGATCAAACATTTGTGAGACTCCAGTGCATTTAAAGCACATCTTTCTTTCTTTCTTTACTCCTTTGCTTTTCTTCAATCATGCCGTCACAGGAAGAAAAAATTCTGGCAGCAGTGAGAGAAAGAGAGCGATGGGGTTGTGTCTTTGTGGCTTTTCAGGGCTTCAAAGCAATGTAAGAGAGGAAGTCCTACAGTTAGACACTGACTGTTTTAATGCACTCTGGTGCACAGAGTAGCCATAACCATAATATTTATTTGTCTGTCTCTCCTGGCAAGCATTAGCTTTGTCCCAGGACCAGCTGTGAAGGATGTGCTGCTCCAACTTTATGTCCTACTGACCAGTCTACATTTGCATTTGAGATTTACTCACTCCTGAGCCATCACTAGATATTTCCTACAAAATATCACATTGAATTTAAATTTTCAGCACCAGGCGGTGTCTCCTGACCAACTCCAGGAGTGTAGAAATCCTCATACTAACCCGCTCCTCAGGACCACTTCACAAACCTGGGTCGTCCCAGGCTTCAGCTGGGGGGCAAACAAAGAGTGCGTCCAGGAGGAATCTCAGCTGTTGCCAGCCAGCGGCAGTGCGCGTGGTCGCCCCTCCGCCACAGAGAAGGACACAAAGGAAACTGAACAACCTGAGGAGGTTTGCTGCCCAGCTTACTGTCGGTGTCTTTCTTGTTTCATGTTTCAAGAATGTTTTGTTCTTCTGATAATCTGCATTTTCCTTAACTCTTGTGAGAAAAAAAATTAAAACGTTATCACAGCCAGACGGCAAAACCGTGAAATTATTTCTCATCGCCAGGCCGGTGCGGGCCAGCTGTCAGAGAGTGATGCCTTACCTCGTCTGTTTCGCCACCAGAGGGGTGAAACCCAAGAGGGCAGGAAATTTCAGCATCACAGAGCTCTAATTAAAGTGGGTTCTGGTCCCCGTGGAGACCCTGTCCGCAATATAAAGATCCCATCCATCACAGTGCATCAAAAATCTTCTGCGGTGACCGAAAAGTCCCCTCTTCAGGAATCTTTCATCTCACAAGTGCCATTAAGAGTAACTTCAGTCTTTCTTTAATGTCAAATGACCTCTGCGGGGTTGCTCTGGTCACTGCAGAGAAATGTACTGACTCTGTGAAATTGTTTTATATATATATATATATATATATATGGACAGAATTCTAGCCTTGTATTTGTATAACACTATTTCCTTTAGTTACAGATTAAAGTGTCTGGCCAGAGGGGTAGTTTGGGAATCAGCATTGCTGGTGGGAAAGGCTCACTGCCTTACAAAGATCATGATGAAGTGAGTGCTGCTGGAGAAGAGTCAGTATTGCTCAATGTCTTGCAACACTGTACATTTATAGTGCATCGTTTGGCTGCCTGAACGAAGATGATGAGAAGCAGCTGAGGTCCTCGTGGATTTCTTGGCTTTACTCAAACGCATATGGATCTGTGTGCAACTTGAAGAGATTAGCCAGCTAAAAAGGCTCTCATTATATTCTTGAATGCAAATTTCATGCAGGCTAATGCGTCTGTTTCTTTTAGGGCATTTTTATTTCTAGAGTAACTACAGGGGGGCCATCAGAAAAGGCTGGAATCCATGTTGGCGATAGACTGCTGGAGGTATTTGTAACAATTATTCATATTTACAGATATAATTACTGGATAATTCGAGACTGAATACTGTGCAAAAGTCTTGAGCCACCCCATATTTCTTTATATTTCGCTTCCAGGGAGCCAGACCTTCTTGTCCTTTTTAAAAGTGGTCTTGCACAATAGTTTTCCATGATTTCCAAATGTTTTTCAAAGTTCTTCTTTGGTTAATTGAATCTACAAAAAAACATAAAGAAATAAAGAAAAAGTAAATAAAATAAATAAATAAAAAATAAACATAATGGCAAAGATAGCACAGTTTTACAGTCATAAAACAGCATTTTCACACCAACAAGGTGATTGTCAAAGAGCTATAGGCTATTCCTGTAGACCAATGACAAGAAAGCTGCTCAGAGAGTTCAGGCTGTGTTGAAGAATAAAGGTGGTCCCACCAATCAGACGTTCAAGCTCATTAGAATTGTACACACTCTGTTTTTTTTTTCATTCTCTTTTGTATTTCCATGTATGTTTGGACGTTTCAGTAAATCAAGGCACCTATTTCCCATTTTCCTAGAAAGATAGGGAACTAGGTGCATGCCAGTTTGTGAAATGTGAGCGAATTTAAATTTAACACACACACAAAACTCAAGTACTTCCTGTTGGTGTTTCTCTTGTGACCAGTGGAGGGCATCATAAGACTAACAGAGGGCACTGCTCTGATGAACACAGCACAGCTATTAAGAAGTGAATATTTAGGGAATATTTACTTTTAGACATACTATTTTCAGTACCTGTAGAGTGTGTGTGTGTGTGTGTGTGTGTGTGTGTGAGTGAGTGTGAGAGAGAGAGAGAGAGAGAGAGAGAATTTCTGACCTCTGACTCCTGCTCCTACTTTCACTGGTCCTGAAAGTATAAAGTGACCATCATCCTTCCAGGTCAACGGCATCAGCATGCAGGGGGCGACCCACCACGAAGCGGTCAGCGCTCTCCGGAATGCTGGGAGCTGCATCAAGATGAAAGTACTCAGAGAGAGGCTTCTACCTCGAGAGGTGCGTGACCTGGACGTGTCTCAGGATCCTCGGGATGTGACTGGACGAAAGCTGTGCAGCCAGCACGGAGGAGGCCGAAGCAAACAGATGGAGAGCGCAGAAGACTGTGTATCCAAGAAGATTGAGGCGGTTGTGTGCAATGGCAACGGCATTGTGGGTGGTTTACTCGTATATATTATGCAGCATACAAAACACACAATCTAAATTCCCTTCTTGTTTTTCTACCTGCCTCAGGCCATATGTGGATTACACCCTCAAAAAACAATTTGCTCTGTTTCTTTTCTCTTGTTTCAGTCTGATTTGGAGAGTGATCTGAAAAGGACCGTGTCTGAACTGGTGGCAGAGGCTTTAACAAAAAATGATTCCTTTGAAGGCGGGAAACAAACGATGACAGTAAGCAGATTTCTTATCCTTCCTTCTGAAATACAGCCTGTCATAATATGTTTCAGGGAAAACTTATCAAGTAGCCTACAGCCCATGAAAACTGGTGTCTTTTTAGACATATTAAGAAAATCTGCAAATCAAAATCTATCCTAAGAACAACATCACAAGGAAAATAAGCTTTTTCAGTAATATATTCAGGAAAAACTGAATTGATGTAATATTCTGTTGTGGACAAAATAAGTACATGACTGGCCTCAGAAACTAGTGTTGCAGCCTCGGAGAAATTGCTTTTTTTTATCCTCGTTTTTATCATAAATCGGGATTTGACGTCCTGGTAACACCTCTGGTCTCCATCTCTGGTTGAAAGGTTCATGCAGATGGCCTCACAGTATATTCAAACAGTTTTTGATAAGCTCCAAGCTGCCCAGTCCCAGAAGCAGCTAAGCAACCTCCAAAACCTTAGAATTCCCGCTGCACTGTGCTTTACAGTTGACAGGACATTCTGCTTATGAAAAGCTGTCTTTTGTTGGCTGAGTACATGTCTGCTGCTGCTGTGGACAGTTGATTAGTCTGTCCTGATCGGACATGCTCTGAGCTAAACCTTTGCTCTTTTTGTACAGCGAAGGCTTTATCTTGGTCTGCCTGCCACATTCACTGTATTGCCAAAAGTATTCATCCATCCAAATAGTGTTCCAGTCACTTCCAGGGTCACAGGTGAATAAAATCAAGCACCTAGGCATGCAGACTGCTTCTACAAACATTTGTGAAAGAATGTGTCGCTCTCAGGAGCTCAGTGAGTTCCAGCGTGGTACCGTGATAGGATGCCACCTGTGCAACAAGTCCAATCATGAAATTTCCTCTTTACTAAATATTCCACAGTCAGCTGTTAGTGGTATTATAACAAGGCAGAAGTGATTGGGAACAACAGCAACTCAGCAACAAAGGGGTAGGCCACGTAAAATCACAGAGCAGTGTCAGCAGATGCTGAGGGGCATAGTGCGCAGAGGTCGCCAACTTTCTGCAAAGTCAATCACTACAGACCTCCGAACTCTCAAGAGCAGCGGGTAGAGAGCTTCATGGAATGGGGTTCCATGGCTGAGCAGCTGCCAGGAGAACGGTGCTTGTCTGACTGCATTGTGCCAAGTGTAAAGTTTGGTGAAGGGGGGATTATGGTTTGGGGTTGTCTTTCAGGAGTTGGGCTCGGCCTCTTAGTTCCAGTGAAAGGAACTCTTAATGCTTCAGCATATCAAGACATTTTGGACAATTCATACTCCCAACTTTGTGGGAACAGTTTGTGCACAAAGCAAGGCTCATAAAGACATGGATGAGTGAGTTTGGTGTGGAAGAACTTGACTGGCCTGCACAGAGTCCTGACCTCAACCCAATAGAATACATTTGGGATGAATTAGAGTGGCGATTGTGAGGCAGGCGTTCTCGTCCAACATCAGTGTCTGACCTCACAAATGTGCTTCTGGAAAAATGGTCAAAAATTCCCATAAACACTCCCAAACCTTATGGAAAACCTTCCCAGAAGACTTGAAGCTGTTACAGCTGCAAAGGGTGGGCTGACATCATATTAACCCCTATGGATATGAATGGGATGTCACTCAAGTTCATATGCATGTGACAGCAGATGAGCGGATACTTTTGGCAATATAGTATTTTTCAAATGTTTGCAGTTTCTTTAAATTCTAGCACGATGGTTGCGAGACTTACCTGCAGATCCCGGAGACTTCTTTTTGCAAGAAAAACAAGAACAGTCTGTTTGAGCAGAATGTCTTAGAGCAAACTGTCTTGGCAACATTAGCAGCCAATAAAAACCTGCGTCACATTTAGATGCTTTTCCTGACTGTGTAATGGCTCACTTCAAACAAATTGACTTGCCAGATGGATGTAGATTTTATTTTCTAATGAAGGGTTTAGTGAGCTGTTTAGAACTTGGCCTAACGACACCAAACACTTCAATAGAAAAAAGAACACAAGAATCAGAGAATCTCTGCAATAAACAAGTTCCACCTGTCGCTCCCTGAGGTGGTGCTAATCTTTGGCGCCTAATCTGCACCACCTGATTCTAATTTTATGGATTTGAGGATGTGATAAAAATGTGATAAAGTTCAGTTCTGAACTGAAGAAGCCTTTCGGATGAGAGGTGAAACTTAAAGTAGTCCAGGTCCCTTTTTTCAAGCTCCAGAGACCACCATGACCTGGATGACTGAGAACATAGACAATAATGATAAAGACGTATTTACTTTCTCCATTAAAAAACATATAAAATAGCTACAGAGTGTAAAGGTTTTTATTTATATCTCTTTAAGTATACCTCAGTCAAGTGATCAAATATAACTTTTTCCACGTGACTTTAACAGAATGTTCCATTTCCTGGCGTAGGACACACTTATGTTTAATATGAAAATCTATTTAAGAGATAAGAGACATTATTTTTCTGAGGCTTCAGCATCTACACATCATATCACATAGCTGGCCTGTTTCCTTCCTCAATCCTGTTTCCTTCTCTGGCGCTCATCCGCTAGATCCCTCGGATCATCCTCACTCATCCCTCTACCTCAGATGAAGATGTGGAGCTCTTGACACAGATCCCCGGCAGGGAACTGCCACGTGACTCCGACGGTCTTGGCACACGAGTGCAAGCCGACTGCTGCGACAGTGCTTTCTATCCACCTTGACCACAGATTGGTGCTGCATGGATGAAGGACACAGACTGTAACTATCCAGCTCGTTGTTGTATTTTGGCACTGAAGCTTCCGCGATGTTACTGTGTAGTCTAAGTGTGAAACAAACTGTTGGAATGTGGTTTTTACTGTCACCGCAAAGCTTATTTGTCTGTCAGTTTCAACTGCTGCTAATAGTTTTTAATAATTTCATATGCAAACGGGTAGAACTTTAAATGCTAAATATGTTTTTCTTGCAAGACTGCATTAAACAGAGACTGTAAAGCACATAAAATACATGTCAAATATGATCACTTTAACAACAAATGATTGCTGGCTACCTCTACACACTACGAAGTGTAAGTTATGGATGTGCTGACACCCACTGTCTCCACTCATGACAGTGTGAACCCCTTAAACCTCTCATAGTCCACATTAAGATAAAATGCTGCATTGCTGAACAGAGCGCACAGCAGGCAGTCTGAGTCCCGCAGAGAGCTTCACATCTTCGCACACCTGCTGTATGAGCTAAACGCACACTTGTGGGATTATACACGGTGCAGAGGGAGAGACCGGACACATCGCAGGAGGAATCTGTAATCTCACTTCCACAGCCCTAGAATGTGCAGACTGTACATGCATAATCGCCTTGTGTTACTTTCTCAATAAAGTGCGAAAATATAACTCCAAGAGGCTTTTCTTTGAGTGGCAGGAGCTGTGTTTGCTTGTGCAAACGTGAGATGAAGATCAGAATACTGGGACTACTAAGAAGCCTTATTACAATACATTTAGGGAGGGATACTGATGGTGTTGCATAATGCTCCTGTTACTGACCCCCCCCCCCCCCTTTTGAACACATAAAAACTGACGTGACACTTTATTTAATGTATGGTAGCTATGACTACTGGGTGATAGCCCTCTGGGGACACAACTTGTTGAAAAGCACTTCGAGTGTGTGAAATTCAATTCAGAGTCAATTACTGGCAGCTGTCTCAAGAGGTGTTTGTGTAAGTTTGAGGAGGGAGATGAGGAGGATGAACATGGATTTGGAGGCCTAGATAATAAAACTGGGGGTCTGGGAAGACTATTTCCTCAGGGTATGTTTCCCTAATTCCCCGATTGGTTGCTGGCATAGTGATTTTTAGTCGTCAGCTAATGTAAAATGGTACATGGATTGGCAGATATACAGTAAAAGCCTTTTCTGATATTACTGAGCAGTCAAGCAATTTACACACAAACCCTACACGGAACTTCATTCTATCCACTTTAAGCGCTTTTTTTTTGTCTATCATGCTCAAACCTGGATGCCAGAGTATCAAAGTTAAAGTCTGAAAAGAATCATTTACATAGTCGTTACAGCTGGAGTTGGAGCTGGAATTGAGTCCTGCATTCTATTAAGTATTCAATAAGTCTTAACAGGCACAGCGTGTACCCAAGATATGGAATGATGCTGTTTTAGTTCCTGTTCCTAAATCGAATTATGCAAAAACTCTAAGGTTTTCATTAGGACAGTAGCATTCACAGGGTCAAGAACACGCTCCGTTTTCTGACTTCAGTCATGATGAAAAGACCTGAAAAACAAGTGAAGTCAGAAATATTAAATAAAATTAGCAGATTCTTGACCCTGTGAATGCTACGGGGACACGAGCAAAAACAAGGGTTGGACAAATTTCATCACGAAAGAAATTTGTCATGTTCCTTGTTTCTCTGAGGTCCTGTTAATGTTGTATTTCTTCTATGTTTTGAGTTTGCTTTTGACCCTTAGTTTGTTATAATTATGGCTATCTGTTTCCCTTTGTCCTTGCAGTCATCCCTGTGTTCCAGTGTGTGTGTGCGTATGTGTTTTGTCCCTCTGTGTCTTTGTCCCTTGTGTCGTGTGTTCTGTATTTCGTTTTTTCTCCCAGTGTTGTGTATGTATATATTGTCTCAGTCTTCCTGTGTCCTTTGTTGCGACATCATCATTGGTGATTCTCTGCTGTGTGTTTTCCTGTCCGTGTTCTGAGTTTAGCAGTCTGTTCTGCTGGCCCTGTCCAGCTTTGTGCCTTGCAGCAATAAAGCTGAGTTTTTTTTTAGTTTTAACCCTGTCCCTCGTGTCCTGCATGGGGGTCCTCAACCTGTCTGCCACAGCAGTACCTGACAGAAGTTATTGTTGCCGTACGCAATGTGATCTTGTTGCACTGAAGGTGGGGACCAGGTCTGCGACCACTCACAGTCAGCTGCCTTCTTAAAAGCGACTTTGGTGTGTGAAGATGGCCATAAAACAACAATAATGTGGAGTCAGACTGCTGTCAGCCTCCTGTCTGTTTTTGAGGTCAATTTACAAATAGTAGTTTTGTAAGGGCACAAGCGTGCCCTTGTTTGCGCTGATACAATGATTAACTGTGATAAATTGCTTTGCTTTTACATAGGACCACAACAGCTGGCAATGAGTTGCGTCGAGTCCCCAACTGCCAAGAGTCGCGTTGCAGATGAGTTGCACTCATCAACACAAACTAATTCAGATTAATTGGAACATGTTGGCAATCTGTGTGAGAGTGACTGCAGTCAGTCTGAGTTGGACTGCTGCTGTTTGGAGACCACTTATGTGAGGTGATTGCCCCCCAACCAGGCAAACCGTGCAATCGCTGCAACCACCAGGCAACTATAGATTTCTCCAGGTCTAAAGGAGGTTCCCATCCTATTTTTCTCCAGCGTGAATAAGCAAGTAGAGACCGCACAAAGAAGGACTCAGAGAGTCCAGAAAAATGGAATTATGTTGAGTTTGGTCAAGTTTGCTCTTCAACTGTTTCCCAACAGGGATTCATGCTCGCATCCTTATTATTTATGCTGTACACAAATATGCACGAGAGCAGGTATGAAGCTCCAGAACAATGAGACCAACCACGGCCCAGTCCTCAGTGATTTTATTAAAGGGCGGGATGAGTCTGTCACGGTTCCCCGCTGCGCTGGCAGGAATGAGGACCCCAAACACGGACGTAAATGCAGGACCGGAGTTTTATTCAGAAAGTAACAGCAGAAACAAAGCAGGCGGGGAGCGACACGGCAGGGAACAACTACAACGACGCG
>JAVDPK010002863.1:0-46882 GCA_034780415.1 Cichlasoma orientale
ATATATATATATATATATATATATATATATATATATATATATATATAAAGTACTTTCATACCGGCCAGTCTCTCACTTTTAAAAATTAAATGCCATTCCTTGGTTCATATGTGAAGTTCAGTGATTGTGTGCTTCAATAACATGCCTCCACCACTCGATGTCATTTGAATGCTATATCATCAGTGTAAGATGCAGCTCCTGGTTCTAAAAAGTGAAGCCAACTCTGAAGTGCTTGAAACCTGCATGCTCTGGCTGCAAATGACTTCTGTTTGTATAGAAGTCTATGGGAAAACGTCCCTCAGCGAGCTTCCTCTGTGATCTCAGCAAACAATTTCCTGATTTCTTTATTTGAGCTCTGTCGCTAGTTTCAGGTCGGACTGAATCAAACATGAAAATTTCTTTGTAAATTCTGGGTATTATCAGAGTAAAAGAGCAGAATTATCCACGGTGTGCACCTTGACTAACATCTTATAAAATAACAAGTCATTAGCCATTGAGTGCGCAGAGTTGTTGGTTTCACAGATTCACACCTCATTCGCCACTTCTGGTTTCAAAATACCAAGATAGAGACAGTGAATACACTCAGGTTGAGGTTTCATAAGAGGACTTCACAAACCAATGAGTAGCGTCACACAGATAAAGGTATTCAAGAGAAATTTTGACTTTGCTACTGTGGGTGCAATCAATGATATGTTGTCAGTCTCTGCACAGTATCAATAAATGATCTAATTTTTCTAAGTCAGGAAATGCATATAAAAAATAACACTTTCCCCCCCATAGAAGCATGTTCTGTAGTTTACGACTGTGGTAGCAGCACAGGGGGAATACAGATGTAGTGTGTATGTGTCTTCATGCAGCCTTAATTACATGTTTTGGGCTGAAGTTATGACATACACTTCTATTCATATTATTATTATTTTTTTTTTTATAATGGCAATCATAACAAAGGTACCTGTTGCAATAGAGAAGATACTCTTTTATTCTGTATGAGTGTCATGTCAGAGTTTTGCCAGCTCTGGCTTGTGCTTACATGATTGTGCCCATATCTAGATAAAGCATTTGAATAAACCGACAGATGGTCCCTTTTATTATTTTAATTTCTTTTTAAGGTGTGTGCTCACTGGGCAATCACATCTTTGTGATGGGTGGATACGATGGCACCAACCAGCTGAACACGGTGGAGCGCTATGATGTGGAAACTGATACATGGAGCTTTGCTGCCTCCATGAGGCACAGACGCAGTGCTCTGGGAGTCAATGCGCTACATGGACGCATCTATGTATTGGGTGAGTACTGTAGTAAAAGCCTGTTGAGAGAAAAGCATTATCTGACTTGACAAATTAGATTTAAATTATTGTATTGATATATCAAACTTTTTGTTTCTCCCCCATTTACAATCATGGTTTATGTGAGCCAGTATTCATCTACTGTAGGTCTCCAGCATTTCGCCACAACATTTTAATCAGGTTGCAACCTGGACTTTGACTGGGCCACTGCAACAGCTTCATTCCTGAATTTTTCAGCCATTCTGTTGTACATTTGCCACTGTGCTTGGGATTATTGTCCTGTTGCATGACCCAGCTTGGGCCAAACTTTAGCTGTCGGATAGATGGACTCACATTTGAATACTTTGGAAAACAGAGGAGTTTATGGTTGATTAGATTCAATTTATTGCCACTGCATATGCCACAAGTATAGTGCAACAAAATGCAGATGTTGTGCTGTCACGAATTTAAACATTTAACTTGCTAATTGGGAGACATAGCCTCGTTGGTCTTTTGCAGTCTGTCCGAGGACTGCACGGTCTGACCTTAGGGTTAATTTGCTGGGACTCCCGATCAAGTGGACTTGAAATTGTTTGGAAATGGCCTTATAATCCTTCCCACAATGCCAAGGAGGAAAGACATCAGCAGTGATCTTACAGAAGCAATTGTTGCTGTCCATCACACATCTGACTGCTCCAGACCACAAAAACGTCTGCTTGTACAGAGGTGCTCACAGTTGCTGATGATCAGTTAATTGAGCACATTTGATCAACAGCATCTGGCTGCTACGGGCCCTCTCAATTCTTATGATAGCAGTAAGGGTGTTCTTAGTTTTCCGCACACTGCTTCTGTATTTTGGCTTAGTTTGTGCTAAATAATGACTCCGTGTAATATGTCACATGATGTTTTTGTCTGAGGCTGTATTTACCTAGAAAGTAAAAAATAGAAAGAGGGTGTGCTTTCTTTTTCACATGACTGTACACATTCTTTGTACATTAAGTTTTTATGGTCTACTTTTGCAAACCGTGATTCACCTTTGTACACACTTTTTGTGACTAGGAAAATTAAAATGTTTTGTTTTTTTTAATGAGTCACAGTAGCAATAATCCACTCCTGTTTACTCATCCTAGTTAGCTTGGCTCTTTGAGTGTGATAGGTGAGGTATTATTTTAAGTTTGTGGTAAAGATTGGGTCATGTTTTAAGACAAATTTTATATATAAATGCAGGTAATCCCAACGGATTAACTTGCTTTTAGTCAGATTTGCTTTGGGTTTTGAGATATGGGAAAACAGTCAATCTTTCATTGAACTTATGTCCTATATTTGTTCCTAATATTGTGGAACTGCTTAATGTAATCATCATCACAGGGCTTACAGTTTATCAACTTTCTGTGTTTGACAACTGAGGTTGTTGACTATAAGCAGTGTGTGCACATTTCAAAGTGACACAACAAAACATCAATGCTGTGCTTACAGGAGGTTACGATGGCAGCACTTTCCTCGACAGTGTGGAGTGTTACGACCCGGAGCAGGACGCTTGGTCAGAGGTGACGCACATGACTTCAGGGCGGAGCGGCGTGGGAGTGGCTGTCACCATGGAGCCCTGCCAGAAGGATCTGTCACAGTGTCAGGCGTGTGAGGGGGAGAAAAGCCAGTGGCACGGCGGGCCCTTCAGCAAAAGCACGTGAAGATCACAGCAGGACCCGATCACACACTGACACACATGCACAGACGAGTATCCAAAACTGACCTGTGAAAATGGGTCATTTAAAACTGAGCATCGATATAACATCCAGGCAGTTCAGCTGTGTGCTCAAATGTGGCATTTAAAGCCCTCAGCTAGATCATCATTTCTAAAGTTTGAGAAAAGGGCTCCATACTAAAAAGGTCATTTTACTGGCCCAACGAGTCATCAGGGGCTCTTTATTGCATTTAAAGAGCAAACTAAATCTGATAGGAGAAGGAAAACTTCAAATGATCAGATTATATAAACAAAACGTAGCATTTGTATTTGTATAGGCGGAGATCAAAGTGCCATTACAGTGCCTGTGGGCATTAACAGTATATTCTCCTGAGATGCTTGTGTGGGAAGGCACAGACTGAGTCACCGCTTGCTGTGTGTTAGCGTTAACCCAGACAGCCACAAGATGAAGCTCATACACAACAGTGGGGCTCATGCAAGAACTTTTTTGTTAGTGTTTGACATGCGGTTATACAGGGCCTCTTATTCACAATTTGCAAGTATAAAAACAAACTATTCCATTACAAGAATTTCAGCTCACGAGTATCTGCAGTCATTTTAGAATCCAAAAAACGCACGAGCCAGTTATTGTGCATGTAGCCAGCCCTGCAGTTCATTTTAGCATGTGTTTGACGTTGCCCTCTCTTTATTTGCATAAAGATTAATTCTAGTCTAGTTTTATGCAAAGTAAACATCTGCAGGGGATACCTCTAAAAGCTCACTAAATTGGTTGTTGATCTAAACTAGAGATAGATTTTTGCCACAGCAGAGCTTTTATCCCACATTAAAAGTTTTCAGAAACATATTGGATTACTGGATTATTCTTGTAATATAAGATAAAGTTACAAGCAAGCTGCCACAATGATTCCAGTTTGAAATCCAGCCACAAGCGGCCTGTGCGAGGCATTCGTCCAATCAGCTGCATCATCAGCGTTTGCACAGTTGTAGAAGAGGAAAGTAGCGTGATCCCTCGTGTGCAACACCACCCATGTTGGCATATACCATTAAGATTCTAAGAAAAAAATAGCTTCGGCCTTTCTCGACGACTACCTGATGCTCAGCTTCCGATTAATTTGATAGGCACGGCTAAAACTAACAATCCTGCAAGAAATCAAGCTTTCATGGTGGATTTCTTGCATGACTTTCAGTGATCTTTTTAGGGTAAAATAATAAACACCTGTCACTGTAGTGCACAACAATTCCACAGAATCACCACCTTTTTATGAGATGGCTCCACCAGAAATTACAACCTTCATATATAAGTAGGATTTATTGCAGGATGCCATATTATAGAGCATTAGCTCTAGTTAATTGTGTATAATAATAAACTGGCAACTAAGTTTGTATTCCTTTAGCCGTAGTTATTATGCAGCTGTGCGAGTGTGAAAAATGTTCACGCAACTGCCGAATTGTATAAATTGTCACCTCAGATTATGGTAGAAAAGATCTTTTTAAGCAAGTGGTTCTTGCATGAGGCCCATTGCCACAAGTGTTGATACAAGAGTCGCAGGACATTACAGCGCCTGTGTAGTAACAAATACGTCCTTTCCCTGACTGCATAAAATGTGAAACTTTAGAAAATATCGAGCATGGCCTCTTCTCGGGCTACCCAAGTGTCGTCCGGTGTGAGTGGAGTGCGAAGCGCCAACAGAATGAAGAAATATATAAGTTTGGACTGTGTTTAGAGGAAACAATACTGTAGCATTTAAAAAGCCTGGATTCAAACATCTCACTGAATGTGTTTTTTATATATATATAAAAAAAACGCTAATTACTTAAAGAATTGAGAACCTCCCACCTGCAGTAAACTTTTTTTTTTTTTTTTTTTGGGTTTTCACCTCCTCGAGACCTCAGAAACAGAAATGACCATGTTTGTGCATTAGTGTTCAAATGTTGTATGCTAATGACAAAAAAAAAAATGCTTAAAAAAAGTGTATTTGTAACAGCGGTTTAAGCTACAAAAGTTTTTAAGTGATGTTTTGTACATTGATATTCTAAGAAGTCTTGTATTCAGAGCTCACTTTTTTATTTATTTGTTCAGGTCCTTTGTGATTTTTCTTGTTCCTCTAAACTGACTTCAGCTTTGTATTGAATTGGACTCTGGTGTAGTGTTTTAAAACTAGCATGCATTGTAATGAACTAGGAATGCCTGTTGATGCTAATTTGGGATGTTTAAGAGAAAAGAAGAAAAGCGGCTTCACCTTGAAAGGGACTTTTTTAAAAAACTGTCCAGACAGTGGTTGGATTGGAGATGAAAATATTTAAGGTCTGCTTTGTACATTTTTTTTTTTTCCAGCAAGAAATACCCTGTACAAAATGCGCTGTAAAGTAAAATGTTTATTGTACTGCTGTAGTCATCTAATAATCTAGTTTCTTATATAGATATAGATTTTTGTTTTCTCTCTACCTTTTACCAACCTCCTCCTGTGGATTTGTTAAAATTACATTTATGCGATTTTCAAAGCGGCAGTGGCCACTAGAGGACGCTAAAGCTCCTTCATAACGTTTTCATTGTATTTTATTTCTGCAATTAAAAGTTACCATTTTTTGGTTTTGTTAAAGATGGACACTCACCAGCCACTTTGTTAGGTACACCTGTTTAACTGCTCCTTAATGCAACTACCTAATCAGCCAATCATATGGAGGCAAGTCATTGCATTTAGGCATTTCAATTCTATTTTAATTTTATAGTGACGAATCACAACAGTCACCTCAAGGCACTTTACCCTACAATCAGACGACCCCATATGGGCAAGCACTTGGTAACAGTGGTGAGGAAAAACTCCCTTTTAATAGGATGAAAACTCCAGTAGAACCAAGCTCAGGGAGGGCAGCCGCCTCCGGCTGGGGGTGAGTGGATGGAGACAGAACAAAAGACATGCAGTAGACGGGGTCAACGTCGCCTGCTGAAGTTCAAACCAAGCATCAAACTGGGGAAGCAATATGATTTAAGTGACTTTGAACGTGGCATGGTCTCAGTAATTAAGAAGCTGATCTACTGGGATTTTCCCACCCAACCATCTCTAGGGTTTATAGAGAATGGTCCAAAAAAGAGAAAATATCCAGTGAGCAGCAGTTTTCTGGTTAAAAATGCCTTGATGATGCCAAAGATCAGAGGAGAATAGCCAGACTGCATGTCTATCCCATTATGACCAGTTCTTCTGATGGTTTATTGCAACAGGATAGTGTGCCATATCATCTCAAACTGGTTTCTTGAACATGACAGTGAGTTCACTGAACTCAAATGGCCTCCACGGCCATGAATCACCTGTTCCTCCACTGGGATGTGGTGGAGCAGGTGATTCAGATCATGGATGTGCAGCTAAGGACTGTGCAGCAACTGTGTGATTTCAATATGGACCGAAATCTCTGAGGAATGTTTCCAGCACTTTGCTGCACCTGTAAATGAAGAAATTATGCAGTCCTGAAGGCAAAAGGGGTCCAAATCTGTACTAACAAGGTGTACCTAATAAAGTGTCCAGTGAGGGTAGATACTGACGTGTCAAGTTACATTTTTCTCATGTTTCTAGTGTATTTTTCAGTCAGTCAAAACAAGTAGCAAGTATGTAATTTACCGACCACCCATGATACCTGCTAACACATCTAATTTCCTGGCTAAACCCGGCAGGTGGCTAAGGCAGACCATTATTTATACTACCGAGAAGAATTATGTGGACTTACAAGAGTATTAAGACTTGGCAAACAAAGAGATACCACAGCCCTAGATGGGAAAAAAGAAAAAAAACCTGAAGATGTTCCCTATAAGAGGAAAGTATGCCTTCAAAATATTTCAGATGGAATCTTGTGCAATTAATAGGCCTCTAAATGTGTTCCTTAGCATTCGGCCTTACATGTCAGATAAAATACTAACAGTGTGAGCAGAAAGAAAGTCGATGTGGCAACTTCCTCTCTTCCCTCTTCTCCTGAATACTGTCACAGTATGAAGCTGCTGAAAAATGCGACGCAACACTATGCGAGGCGCGGCTGAAAAATAATGAGACTGTTCCTGGTTTGACTTACATGACACCGGGCTTATTAAGCACAGCTTTCTACCATTTGAAAGTCACATGACATTAGACAAGCGCTTGTGTTTTGTTAGATTTATGGTTTGTTATTTGATAGGGGAAATCTTAGATTTTGATAGCTAAAGAAATATCAATTTATACGCTTTGCACTATTAAATTTAACCATCCATTGAGAGAGATGGAGCTATATATATATATATATCCATATATATTAGACACAGAAAAATTGCAACTGTAGGAATAAAATGTAAAATATACATTTACAGAGTCCTACAGACTATACGAAGCGTGCCTCTGTAAAGTTAGCGCTCACCAGCGTTGAACGGGCTTGTTGAGAGTGCCTTTATTTTGAAAGGCTAGTTGGGATGTCGCGTGTTTTCTCGCGAGCTTCACACCGGTGCGCACTTCTGAAAGTGATGGGAAAAAATTACTGAAGCGACTGCCACCGGACACTAGTGGACCCTCTTTGTGCGCAGGTATGTAAAATTCACCTTGCTGACTTTACTGTGTCGGCTGACACGTGAGATAATTTGAAACTTCCTCCCAGACTTAAAATTCAATGGAAGATAAGTTATAAAGGTTATATTTATTTTTTTCTGAAGTAGCCTACGAAGGTCACTTCTTACTTGCATTTTTAAAATTTCGATAAGCGGTGAAGCGCCACTTTTATCTAAGCATAAGCAGTACTGTTGAGAAGGAAGTAGCCAGACCAGAGTCGGTTGCAATGATTTCTATTTGTATACCCGTGCCAGGTGCAAAGATAAGAAAATAATGTGAACTATTAATTAACTCGTTTTGATTTCACTGTATTGTTAAAAGAGCTGAGCTTCTGCACTTCATTTTTCTGCCTGTAACTATTAAGGTGGACTTATATTACATAAAATTTCTTCCATTCATTCCAGAAAGAGAGAGAGATACTCTTTGTTGCCAGGCTAGTTTATCCTGTTTGAATCCTGTTTGAGCACAGGAGGGTCCAGTCATTAAAAAGACCATAAACACCTAAAGCTCATATGTTTGTTTGTTTTTGTGTGGGTGTGTGTGTGTCATGTAACTTTAAAACTTTTGACAAGATTTTCTCTGGAGACTCATCTGTACTGAAATCCTGTTCTAGGCTCACTGCTCAAAGTCACTGTTCCTTTCCTTTCATCAGTGTGGAGCAGCAGTCAGGATGATCCCAGTGGGTGAATTCCGATCCCTCGGCACCGATATCAGCTCAAAGTATCGGGTCCTCAAACCGTGGTGGGACGTTTTCTCAGAGTACCTGTGCATTGCTATGCTGATGATTGGAGTTTTCGGGTGCACCTTGCAGGTAAGGTGTCTACACTTTGTGTCCATAAGTTTTCAGAAAGTGTAATCATTACTGACCTGTAACCTGTGAGGTGAAGGAAGAACATTTTCTTAATCTGCATCGATCATGGCATATCGGAAGCACCTGTGGGAATATTTAGTTTTCTTCGTCTCATTGTAAATGCCATGGTAATTCCTGCATTATCTGGCCTCCCAGTCATGCAAAAACACACACAGTACAGCTGAACTAACATGTCTCTGCTGACCCACTTTCTGTACATTCAGATCACTAACTGGCTGCTTAATGTGTCTCTCGCCACATGATTATCATTTCTGTGTCATATTAAAATAGCACAGAAGTAAAGCAAAAGGACTACAGTGCAATCAAATAGTAATGTACAAATTCCACAGCTTGTTTACTCCTTGTTTCCTAGTTGTTACTTTTTTCAAGGGAAGTTTATTACTCTAATTATATCAAATTGTTGTTTAAGCACAGACACCAACAACAAAGGGGCAGTACAGGGGAAGCATTCATGGAAAGAACTGCTCTGTAAAGTAGCTGTCTCAGTCACTGCAGCAAATCACTAGATGGAAATCACACAGAAAACACTGAAATGCAGCTGAGACTTGTAAGCTGAAGATAGAAATAGTCTTGATGGCTTAGCTCTGATGACAGGGTGTCTCTGAGGTCTGTTTAACAAAACTGAATCCATGAAAATAATTCAGAAACCAGAGGGGTCCTATATACTCCGAAGACTGATAGAGTATTTATTATTTATTCCTGCTGTCAGTGTTACATTTATAAAGTAATTATGAACTTCAACTACACAATTAAACATATAACCGCTGCCTTTACAAAAATATTGTAACTTTTTTTTAATGAAATTGAAATCAACAATATCAAATCTGCTAAGAACCGAAGGCAACAGCCGACGTTTCATTTGAAGTTCTCCATGAAACTGTTGCTAGGATACAGACAAAACATCCAGAGGCATTCTTATTTCATGAGACTTCAGTCATGTTCCTCTCTCCTCCCACACAATTTGTTAATCATCCAGCCAGAGAAAATAAAACTCTTGATCTGCTGGACGCCAGTGTCAAAGGAGCTTAAAGAGCTACTGTCTTACCACCACAGAAGCCATCCTGAACAACTCCAATCACTCACGTTATAACATCTTTACCCACAGTCATCAGGCTTTTCAATTCTCATACAAATAATAGATGAGCTATGTCAGACATATGAATTTTCCTCAGGGATCTGTAAAGTTCTTCTTCTTCTCCTTCTTCTCAAAGCTCATCCAGTCTTGTTTCTTTCATTTAAGAAACATCAGAAAAATCAAAACTGTACCCAATAATGTAAAACCTCTAGTACACACTTTAATTTTCTGACGTCTCAATTATTCTAACTCACTTTTCACGTGCTTCTCTCAGTCCTCCTTAGCCTGTCTTTGGTTGATCCAGAATGCAGCAGCTAGGCTGCTAACCAGAACTAGCTGGCATGCACACATCACCCCTATTCTTGCATCCAATCTAACACAACAATACATGCCAGAATTGAATCCCCCTTCCACTTAGTGCTATTAGGGCAGCTGGGCTGTCTGATCATCCCTTCCCGAAGTGTCATGTCTACTGTCTGAAAATCAAAGTCTGTTTCAGATTTGATTGTTGTTTGCACTGTAGACTGTTCAAAGAGGCATCAAAGGGAGGATGAATTTTTATGTTTTTATACCCCCCCACAGGGGATTCAATTCAATTCAGTATTATTTATATAGAGCCAAATCACAACAAAGGCATTGTAAGGTAAAGACCATACAATGATTAATGATGGGACCAGAATAATTTAGTAGGGATAGACTGAAGATTGATTAAAGCATTATATTGTAGGCTAAAATACCTTAAGTTTGTAGTTGTGGTATCCATTCATGGTAGATCATATTAGTAAGTTTTCTGGAAAATCAGTTTCAGTCTGCTGATATTGTAGGGTGTTGGGGGGGGGGGGGTTGGTGTTAAAAGACAAAACTCTGTAGTAACATGTGTATAATTTCCCCCATGCAGTAATGATTTTCTAAAAAAAAAAAAAAAAAGTACAAGTTGTTGCCTAAATGTGCACTGGAATACCAAATGCTAGTTAATAAAAGCATCTCCATTTTTTTCAGCTTGTGTATTTAGGCTTTACCTGTTGCCACCTGTTAGTTTACAGTAAACAGGAGAGGTATTGCTGTTGTCCAGTCAGAAATATTTGAGTACCAACCAGTACTGTGTACAGGGCTGTGTTTTTACCAAAATACATTTGAATACATTTATATTATTTTTTTTCCTTCTCTCATTCCCACCTTGTTTATTGTCTTTTTTTTATTTATATACATATAGCTCACCCAAGACAAGATTGCATGTCTGCCAAGCCACTTCACCAGCCCAACACTCGAGGCAATCAACTGCAGCAACATCAGCAATTACAGAGTCGATGAGAAGCCGCAGCACACACTGCTGAGCCCTGCGAGCCCCATGATAGTGGAGGTGTTTGGTCGGAAGAACAGTCTGGACATTCATCAATACGTGTTTGTCAACCACTATTGCTATGAGAGGTCTGTCCACTGGTATGCAAAGTACTTCCCGTACCTCGTGGTAATCCACACCGTGATCTTCATGGTAACAAGCAGCTTCTGGTTCAAGTTTCCTGGGACATCTTCTAAAATTGATCTCTTTGCCAACATTCTTGACAAGTGCTTTGACTCACCCTGGACCACGAGAGCCCTGAGTGAAGTTTCTGAGGAAAGAGGAGAGGAGAAGCTGGTCAGCTGGAGGAGGAACACCATGACAAAAAGCTGCACAGAGCAACAAGCAGATGAGGAGGAGACTGTGGGCCTACTTCGCTCCTCCTCTGTTAAGTCTAATTCGGAAAAGAAAAGTGCAGAACCTAAGTCTACCCCCTCTTTGTTGGATAAGAAGGAAGGAGAGCAAGCCAAAGCTCTATTTGAAAAGGTGAAGAAGCTCCGAACGCATGTAGAGGAAAGAGACATATTGTATCACATGTATGTGCTGCAAACCTCAGTAAAGGTCATCAAGTTTCTTTTAATTATTATCTACACTGCAGTGCTGGCACCAAACATTGAGATAGTTGTGCGTTGTTTGGTTCCGCCTGAGCTGACTGGTTTTGATGTCTATTGCTGTAACCACAACAAAGCCCATCTATTCTCCAAGCTCGCCTACTGCTATATCTGCTTTGTGGGGGTCTTTGGACTTCTGTGCATCTATACTCTCTACTGGCTGTTCCATCGTCCTCTGAAGGAGTACTACTTCGAGCACGTCAGACTGGAGACGGGTATTAATGACATACCGGATGTGAAGAATGATTTTGCCTTCCTCCTGCACCTTGTGGACCAGTATGATGCTCTTTATTCTAAAAGGTTTGCTGTCTTTCTTTCTGAAGTCAGTGAGAGCCGCCTCCATCAGCTTAACCTGAACTACGAGTGGACTGACAAAAAGTTGCGCACACGTCTAGCCAAGAATTCCAGTAACCGGCTGGAGCTCCACCTGTTAATGTTACCGGGGCTTCCTGACACAGTTTTTGAGATTCCTGAATTGGAATCACTCAAACTCGAGCAGATGAACAATGTCACTATCCCGGCTAGTGTAGCAAAGCTAGAGTCTCTTCAGGAGTTGTCAATGATCTACTGCCCTGCAAAGCTCCAAGTGGCTGCCCTAAATCACCTCAAAGAACATTTAAAGATTCTACATCTAACCTTTGAGAGCTTAGAAGAGGTTCCTGTGTGGATGTACACCTTACACTGCCTGGAGGAGCTGCATCTGGACGGTCCTTTAACCAACGAGGTGTCCAAAAGTCCCACTCTGGAATCCCTTAAAGAGCTTAGAGCTTTGAGAGTCCTCATTTTTCGCTCCAACCTTACAAAGATCCCCTCCAGCATAGCGGATGTTGCGTTGCAGTTGCATCAGTTGTGTATCTACAATGAAAGTGTCAAGGTCCAGGCTTTAAGCATCCTGAAGAAGTTAACCAACTTATTTTCACTGGTGTTAGTAGGCTGTGAGTTGGAGCGCATCCCGAGCGCTGTCTTCAGCCTGAACAGTCTGCAGGAGCTGGACCTGAAGGAAAACAAACTTACCACTGTGGAGGAGATTCTGAGCTTACAGCACTGCCGGCATTTAGTGACACTTCGACTATGGCACAATAAAATCTCGTACATCCCTGACCATATAGCTAAGCTCCACTCCTTGGAGACACTGGACATTAGCTGGAACAAGCTAGTAAAGCTTCCCTCTCGGCTCTTCTACTGCACCAAACTCAGGCACCTTGACGTGTCCCACAATCAACTCACCTCTCTCCCTTCTGAAGTGAACATCCTGCAGGGCCTGCAGTTCTTCTCTGCAGCATTCAACTCCTTAGAGACAGTGCCAGAGGAGCTGTTCTCCTGTAAAAGGCTAAAGATTCTGATTCTTGGTAACAACCGCCTTCCACACCTCAGCTCCAGAGTGGCCAACCTTGCCCAGCTGGTCCGGCTGGATATTAAAGGAAACCGTTTGGAGTATTTACCTCTGGAGATAGGGGACTGTCCCCTGCTGAGACAGAGTGGGTTGATAGTAGAAGATAGCCTGCTGGATCAACTGCCATCAGATGTACGAAGCAAGTTAAATAAAAGCTGAGTGTGTGGCGCTAAGGTTCATCACATACTTGCCTTTTCTCACTGTGGCATTGTGGGTGATCTTATTGACAGAATATTGATCCATGCAGCTGGGATGATATTTTTGATAGAGAAGAAAAAGGAAAACCCAAACCACAGCTGACCATTAAAAGAGAAGCAGTAATTTTTAAGCTATTGTCACACATACACTGCAACCCTGAACTTTCATAGGACTTTCCTGAAGAGCTGCTTGTAAGAACACAAATGTCTAACGCAGCTGGATTGGACAGACTTTAATCTGCCAGCTGCCTAGCATAAAGTCCATGTGATGTCAGATTGTTCCAATATGCAAATTGCGTGCACAGCGTATTGACAGCAAACAAGCTGATGTACAGTATGCTTCCTCCTGCACGCTCTCTCGAGGCAGCTTAAACCACAGAGTATTTCCAGTAGTGAGAACACATCTGCCAACAACTGTGGGAACTGTCCCAGTTTTGCATATCCGTAAAAAAAGACTTAAAGACTCTATTTAGAAGCAATCATCACAGAATGTGATTCACATTTTCAGACATTCACATTTGAAAAAAAGTTTTTTTTTATCTTCTCCTTAAAAAAAAGCTTTATTGTAAAAGCAAATTTTACTAAGTTGAAAGTTGTAAATACACACCTACAGTTGTTTTTTACAAAACTTGATTTTTACTGTTGTAGATCACACAGGAATGTAAAGTTGGAAAAAAAAATTCTAATTCAGGATCAGATTACTAATACTGTATGTGTGGATGAAATAAGAACTCAGTACTATACACAAATAAAACCGCAACAAGCCTTAACCTTCAAAAGTTCTGGGACAGCACCTCTGTTTTGTTTACTGAAGACTTTTGCACTGTAACTTGTTGGACAGGTTTACACAGCATGAGTAAGTGTTTCCCACGGAGTGGCGGCTCATGTTGCTCCCTTTCAGGCTCAAAACGTGTGGAGGGAGAAAAAGCCTTTCAGGAGCTGGATAAAAGGTGTCCATCTCTCTGTTTACACATTCAGTCAAATGGTGAAAAGAATATATGAGGGTCAATGAATCAGAGAAAGATCAACTCTCTGTGATATTCAGTGTGCATAACAGGATACAGTAATAAATCGCTTAACATAAAAAGGTAGATAAAAATGCTTTTGGATGATTTATATGAGTGGCAGCAGTGATAGCTGTTATTTCTTCAGCACAATAACATTTACAGCTAAATACTGAGGAAACCAGGTGACTTCCAGGTAGCAGAATTTAATATAGTAAATTGTGCCTAAATTGTACTGGTGAAAACAAAATTAGAGAAACAAAGGATGACTAGTTATAGGCTGAGGTGTTAAAATGCTTTAAACTGGATCCATTTTACTTCAAATCTTTTTTAAATTCATACATCCTGTATACAAACCTTTAGATGCATACATTCTGCATTGTTCCTTCACCTGCTGTCCTCCATGCACAAATGTCTGAGATTCAGAGGCACAAAAAACTGGTGCTTCTCAGCAACAGCTTCCACCGCTCATCTGAACTGCAGTGCAATCGTGGCTCGTTTGGCTTCAAAGTATGTTCATGCCAGTCAGTATACCTCTGCAGTATTCAATCATGCACTGACCTGCACTCACCTCAAGGACTAGTGTCTGTGTGTGTGTGTGTGTGTTTGTGTTATTTTCTGTCAAATTTTAAAATTAAGGTGGTTTTAAGGAGAATTTAGCACTTGTTAAAAGGGGAAATAAGTTGCACAGGAGGAAAAACTTTTGTCAATCATTTCTTTGACTCTCAGATGAAGTAGCAGTCAAGTGTGTTACCAGCTTTAACTAAATATGACTAATAATTGACTGGAAATAGCTAGCATGTCACGTCTCCAAGATGGTTGCTTTCGGCTATGAGGAGCATGCAGAGAGCCACCGACTGACTTCTGTGTTTTGTTTTGTTTTTTTAATTGAGGCTGTCTTTCAGCTAGGTGTGTTTCTGATAAATGTTAAGATTTAGTTCCTGCAGGCTGTGATTCCCTGCAGCCTTACAGTGACTCATCATATGGAATCTCACCAAATTCCTTAGTAAGACCAAACATTTGACATATATTCTAATGAACTGTTTGGTCTAGAAATCAATAAAGCACAATTACAAAAAAGTGCTCCACGTGATTTTGTCAAATTTGTTTTGCTAGTATTTAATGTATTTGCTTTAAAAATGGCTTAAACAAATGATCAAAATAGCAGTTAAGCAGGTGCATTTTATTTTCTTGGCAACATAACGCAGCTCTGAAACAGGTAAGGGGTAACTTTTGTGGAGACAGTAAAGTTGCAACACCTGTGAGCTCTCTCACCCTTCACTGCAGTTCTCCAGCGTTTAATAAAGGCACAATAGAAAAACGAGAAGTGTGAAATCTTACTGCGTTAATTTGGTCAGACTGGGACAAATGTTTTCTTACATCTTTTTTTTTTTTTTTTTGTATGTGTCGTCATCTTTACACACATCTGCATGTGACTGAACCAGTAAGCTGACTCAGGGTTTTCTTGTCTACTCCCACCATTTTTCGTGCTGCTTGTAAACTTGTTACAGGAGATCTCTCCTAACCTGCAGACTAAACCAGTCAGCGAAGTCACTGAGTACCCAGCGGCTAGGCTGTATTTTTAACCATCACAGGTTTGTGAATGATTTAGCTGTTAGGGTGAGAAAATACGCTTAAATATCTATTACGCAATTTGAGGGTGTGGTGGCGCAGCAGACCTTTTAGCGGAAAGTTGCTAAATATCTGGGAAAATATGGGTGGGGCAAGTAAGCGTTTTAAGTGGAGTTGCTCCAGCATAGTTTGCTCAAACGTCAGATCCCATGCCTGGACTATGTCTGCTGAGTAATAGTCACATTAATTTAAAGTTAAAATAATCCTTTCAGACTAAAAGTTCTGCATTAAAAAGTAGACAGGTATCAGTAAAATATACTTAAAGTTCAAAATTAGGAAAGAAAATTCCAGAAGTTGAATTATACCTGAATATCTTTCTGGCATGCTGTTACTGTGAGAAATGCACATGAAAAACACAGTAAAGTGTCCATAATCCTTCTGTGACATCATAGACGTCTGCATAGTGAGCTGGCAACGAAGCATTTGAGCTGTATCTCCTTTCTTGGCAAGTAAAGTTGGCCAACGGCACTCAAGCAAACAAAATACCCATTGTGCTGCGAGAACGCTGAGCACAAACATCAGCAAACTGTGCCACTGTTACCTACAAGCTCCAACAAAACAGGGCCCTCATTCATGTCTGCTTTCAATGCAGCTATCTTTGTGACCTTTGTGAGGCTTTTCACCGCGCTGTGCATTCCAGTGTGGAGTTATTGCAAATGCCCTTGATAGATCACCATAAGGACTTCTGGGCACTTAGACTGCATGAAAATATGCAAAGAAAGCGCACACGGTGATTGATTAAACTCCCGTTACTGTGGTGTTAATCTGTTTCATTATACTGGGTCTGTGAAGATTTGAAACTATGAAAAACGTGAGTCAAGAACACAGCCGTGAACTTCGAGATAGTGAAGGAGAGATTTTCTGTAGCCTCTATGTTCCAACAACAAGTGTGTGGTGTGGCGGTGTGCACTGTTGGCTCACAGGAAAAAAGATTGTGGATCTGAACCTTCCTGAGGCCTTTCGATGTGAAGTTTGCATCTTTTTTTCTGTGTGGGTTTTCTCCTGGTGCTCCGGTTTTCTCCCACAGTCCAAAAACACGCATATCTTGGTGATTTTAAATTTATTGTGAATGTGCAATAGCTGGAGGGTAGAATGAAGGGTTGATATGAATATCTGGATGAATGTGGCTTTGTAAAGCAAATTCAGTCTAATCTGATCTTAAGTGGGAAATACCAGTAAAAGCATTGCATAATAACCTACTAAAAACAACTTTCTCTAAGGGTTAAGAAGTACTTGGTGAAAACATTAAAGCTGAAATAAATCATCGAGCCTGAGAAGGAAAAATAAGTGCAGTTACAACAGTAATTCAGTTTTTCTACTTTATTACAAAATTTTACAATCTCTAATCAACAAACTGGGCTCTCATTGTGCCTAGAAATTAAAACTAGAGTAAATCACTTCCTTTTGTTATGAGTCCCTAAATTCCCAGAAAAAATTAAAATAAATAATTAAGATGACCTGAGTGATCCCAGTGAGCTGAAACCCAAGAGCAGCAGCTCTTATTAGACCACAAATTAAGATAACAAAGACAGCATGGCTTCAAGTTCAACACTTTATTTTGTGCTTTCTTCTTCAAATAGTGAATAATCTCACTTAGGTTTTTAAAAGTATTTATATAAATAACATTTCAACAAATCACAATAAGGGTCACTATTTACAAAGACAAATATTCAGTCCTATTCCAACAATAAATAGGAGTAAATTCAAAGTCTAAGTTCATCTAATTAATAGAAACAACTATGCAAAGCAATCAGGGTGCACCATGTCAAGTTTTGTAAATTAAAAAACAACATCAACTGTTACAATTCGTACACAAAGGAAATAATTAGAAAACACTTGGGAGGGGGAGGGGGAACTATCTACAAATGTGCACTCCCAGTTCATAGGGAAAACAGATATATATGTATATGTTCATATAAGGTGCCTAGATTGCACTGTGCAAAAGAGGTGTCTACAGTATATAGCCACCCATCCACTGAAAATAAGCTGCCAAGACAATATGTCCCGTCACAAAATAATGCTGAGCCACTGTTAACAAAAGAAAAAAAATCCTTTACACAGCAACAAAATCAAGTTACCAGGTCTGAAGCGAAACAAAGTGTGAGGTTAGGGTTAGGCAGAATGCACCCACTTTTCAGACTAACTATGAACGTGCGAAAAAAGCAAGTCAATCATATCTGGCACACACGAAGCTCGGGCCACGTCGATCGCAGTCTGACCGCTGATGTTGGCGTGCTTTAGGTCAGACCGCGGTGCCAAGTACTTCACAACATCCCGGTGGCCTTCCCGTATGGCAATGTGGATAGGCAGCGCTCCATTCTGATCCGGGATGTTTACTGAAGCGCCGTACTCCACCAGAACCTGCACGGTGTCGAGGAATCCTGTTCGAGCTGCATCGTGGACAGGCGTTATCCCATGCCTGTCCTGGATGTTGGGTTCGGCTCCTTTTTCTAACAGCAAACTGGCGATCTTGGAGTTCCCCATCATCATCACCTGTTGGAGACATTAGAGGAGCGGTGAGGAGAGTGCCTTCTCGAATTCAGCACCATTGTGTAACTCTGAGACTTTTTTAACAGTTTCATGTCAAACATCTCCACAGAGACCCTTTTCACTGTAGTGAAGATGAAAGGCTATAGACATCCGTCACCTTTAGTACATTTACATAGGTGAAACTAATTATGTCTAATGCAACAGCCATACATCAAATTTTACACCAATCTGTTGCATTCATCTAATGGATTTTGGATTTAGGGGATTTTAAACTGTTTTAAAATAAGTTAACATCAACTATTACACTTAATTAATCCTTCAAGTCTGTTATAAAGCAGAAATACCTAAAAGCAGCTATTCCAGCATCTGAAATGCGATTTTTTTTTTTAGTGTATTTTACAATATATTAAATATTTCAAACTTCAAGGTTTCATCACCTTGACTTTCGAGAAATTCGGAGGGAAAACTCACTAATTTTGACATTTTATAGACTAAACAGTGAATTAAACATCAATAACTGTTACATAATTATTGTGGATGACACCTATCTTCAGGGCCACTTTATAAATGTGAGAACAAAATATCAGAAAGACTCCAGTCTGAGGCATCACTGCTACACACTGTTGTCTATAAAATGTTCATAACGCTAAATTTATTGCTATAAAGTTGGAAACTTCCCCGTTATTAGTTTTCTTTCCACTGCAGTATCCTGCTATACATGACACCATGATTCGGACACTTTATTCTAACAATAAAAACATGGCGCTACAAACGTAATCGAGAGAAACGTATGGTCATTTTTCGCAGGCCATAACAAAAGGAAAGGAGATTATTCTGAAACCGAAGGACGAACTATGCTTCTCCACCGAATGAAAGCTGTACTGTTAATATTTCTGTATATGTATACAGATCTTATATGAACATTTGAATTGATCCTCACCTGTAGTGCAGTCCTGCCAAACTCATTCGGAGTATCAGGATGCACTCTGCATTCCTCCAGGATCCTTTGCACCTCGCTGGTGTTCCCTTTGGCTGATGCCGCCGTCAGAGCTTTGCCGGCATCCATCTGACTAAGGACCATTATAGGCTGCCTTCCTGCCTGCACCGTGAGAGACGTACCACAGTTACAAGGAAGCTCAAGCACGGGCTCCTCATAAATTCAAAACAAACACGATATTTAAAAAAATTAAAGAAAAGAAGCAAAACTGGCAGGTTATCGTCGTCTACGGCTAACGTTACTACAGCATCCGGCTAACGTAAGCTGTAGTTCCCCGCTGACGCCATGTTATTTGACTCTGAGCTTACTATTCGTAGTTCTACCGGTCGATTTAACAAAGCGTACTGCTGAACAGTACAACTCAACACAAATATCTGCTCCCCCGCCAGAGGCGAGTCAACTGAAACAGCTAGACACAAACAACTAGCATCCTGGCTAACAGCTAACATTAAAAAGAGGTTAAAAAATAAAAAATAAAAACTAGCGCTTTTAAGCTTACCTCGTTCGCTTCCACAAGCTCCAACGCGTCGCAAAGATCTTCGAACCCGCTGTCTCTAAGAGCCAGTACTTTTTAAAAGTAATTTGGACAAGACAAGTTTATCAATATTACAAAATACATTTGCGCGCTGAGCTCTGCACAGCGGCGTCTCCAGAGTACAATTTACAAACATTGGAGAGAACGCACGTTAACCAATCGCAGCTCGCCCAGAGGGTGTTGGTGTCCATATATGGTAAATGAGGAGGAGTTACAACTGTGTTACTACGCTGTCACTGTGGTAACAGCAGCATTTGACCAATCAGCGCACACAGCGAAGAAAGCGGGCTATTCGTATACGCCGATGTCTTCAAAGGCTGTTCATTCAGATTTCTAACCTTTGGCTGTATTTCTCCAGAGGCAAGTGTGGAAAAAGGCGGGTGTAAGTATTTAATTTTGGGCGGAATTTAGCGACTGTGATTGCACAATGCGTTACTACAATACGACGGCGAAATATACCTTGTATGGTGTTGGAAACATATGTGTTAATGAAAAACACTGTTTTTCTCAAAGGTTAATGATTACAAACTGTTAAGTGTATCATTCAGTTAATTTATTAAATAATTTGCAGTGCTCACACAATTAAAAACGTCAAAATCAAACTGCACACAGATGTCATAAAACAGATGTCAACATTACACAGAGTAGGTGAAAATTTAAAGACATTCTTTTAGTCCAGTTAAAGTGATCATTTATGCTCCTCTGGAAGTCCTGGAAGTGAGGAAAATGTAGTGAAGTATCTCCACGTGCGTTACACATTGGTCCTCAGCTGGTAATCTACAGAAAAAGGCAATACGTATTTAAACAAAACCCTGAAAAGTTCAAATCTGATTCAGTCATTACATCTGTATGGATATCCCCTCTTGCCTCAATGGTACAATAGAAGTCTAATAGAAAGTTACTAATGTACCTCCACTTTGTGTTATGTAGCGGACCCACGGCAAAGCCTGGTAACCACTTTTTTCTATGATCTTCATATACCGCACCTGATGGATAAGAGTAGCAAGACGCATACAAAGTGTTGAGGCAAGAAACCTAAGATTTGTATTGTCAAATCAAATTAAATCCAACATCCCACAATTAGTACATCAACAGGACCAAAGGGGGTGCACTACAAAGTGAGATTAATGGCTTAGAGACAGGAAGACAGGAACAGACTGCAGAGAACTATTAGAACTGCTGAGAAAATCATTGGTGCTCCCCTGCCCAACATTCAGGACTTGTTCACTCCTAGAACCAGGATACGGGCAAAGATCATCACAGACTCCTCAGACCCTGGACACAGTTTATTTCAGCTCCTTCCCTCAGGCAGAAGATACAGATCACTGTACGCAAAAACCACCAGACACTCAAACAGTTTCTTTCCTCATGGCATCACACTCATTAACAGCTATCAATAACACTGATCTCTACATAACTGCCTAAATGTTGCACACTTTTGTTGTTACACTACAACCCAAACTACTTTATAATCTAATAAAATCTATTTTATTAGATTTTGTATATTGTATATTTCTTAAATTACACTGCACCTTCCTTTCCTAGATCTGTATTGTATATTGTGTATTGTATATTGTTCAGCATTTAAGTTAAATTATATGACACTGTATAATACTAGAGCGACACCATCAACCAGAACCAAATTCCTTGTGTGTTTAACATATTTGGCCAAAATAAACCTGATTCTGATTCTTAGTGAGCTATGTCAAGCTTAAAGTCAGAGTTTTCTGTGTCAGGCCTGATTTAGACTTCTGCACTGAAGCTTTGTAGACTCCTTGTGGAGTGGCTGACGTAGTTGCTGGCATTTATGGTTGTGCGAGGTGCATTATTTGTTAATCACAGTGTAGTTGTGTCCCAGTGCTGGGACCTTTTCCCCTCCTGGGTCCTCGCTCTTTGTTGTGGTCGATTCTTTTTCGGATGCAAAGTTTTTCCCACTTCTTTGTACATTCCAGTAGTTTTTGGAATCTCCCTTCAGGAATTTACTGACATTTGTGAGACCTTATATTGATGGTTCTCTTTTTACCTGACTAAATCACCGTGGTAACTTATGCTGAACATATATCCTGGTCAGGAGCAGGTTATGTTCAGAGTTCCACTTTAAAATTGGGTGGAAGTGCCACATTTTCAATTATTCTTTTATTTACAGCATGTTTTAAGTGCATTATAGACTCTCTGCTGTGGGAATAAGTTTTATATGTGCAAGTTGTTACGCTGTACTTTCCTAAATCACCGAATGAAGCACAACCTGTGGATTGCATTGTCACAGCAATGGGAATGTATTAAATTGGTGATACAGAAAATGTATAAATGTTTTTATTCTTGATTCTAATCTGCTGCCAAGTCTCTTACACTGCTGGAATTGCAGCAACTAGAACACAGAACACACACCAAGAATATTTATCAATAAAATTAATGTTACGTCAATGTTCCGACAAACTACAGCGATTTCCATGTTTCCTTTATTAGGCTGTAGGACAATGACATTTAATGTTTAAAATGTATCCAGTTTATAGTTTCAGAGCTCTAATGTGCAGCCGTCACCTTAGAAATAAAAAGCAGCACTGAGAGCACACTCAGCTATAAAATTATCAAGTTGAATTTAAATATTTACCGAGAGGGGTAAAATAAATGATTTTCTGCAGTGTAAATCTTTTGTCTTACTTGCAATGGTGTTGCAATTTACCGCTATAATATTTGTTCTTTATTGATTTTTTTAATAGGCATGTTATCATCGCCACAATCGTGTGATAATGTCTCTGATTGGAGCACGTGACACTCATAGGGATCATTTTGTGCAGATAAAAGAGTCACATGACCTGTGAGCCTGAAACAGAAAGGCCGGCCTAACAGAGAAAGTTGATAACCACCATTGTGATACCCATTATCTCCAACTGGGGTTTTAGGTTATGTCAAGCGAGCAAAGGCAAAGAAAGTCTGCCTATTTGTACCCCTCTGACTTGATTATGAACAAACTGCAAACACCCTAAGTCCAATAGAAAACTTCTTGGGTAACATTTAAAGCTTTATAAATAGTAAATAATACAAACAAATTACAAGATGTACCATAAAGACACTTTGCTTGTAGTTCAGTCATACTACTTGGGTTATTTGACATTAAAGGAAACGTACACACCTGTATTCCTGAGACTGTGAAGTATGGGATTTCAAATTTGACGGTAATAGGAGGTTTGCTCTCCATCTCGTCACTCTCCACACTGGGCAAACCAAAATGAGCTCTCATGAGAAACTCTTTCCCTCCCTGCACGGATGGATGCACACAAGGACAAAATGTGTTAAACACATGCAAATGTCGTATCTTTAGTCCCATGCAGTCTGCAGTAGGTATAACATGGTGTGAACTGCTTACAGGAAAAGACTTGATGGTCCACACCACCATGTTCTTCTCAGGCATATATTTGGCATTTCCCGTGCTGGTTTTGAACTTTGGTGAGTCGGCATCGCTGGGGACAGGGACCCTCACCTCCACGTTATTCGCCACCGACTGTTTTTTAAACTGTCCCTTTGCCTACAAAGAGAGCATGTTATAGTGGGATATCTTATAAAAGCCACCTCTTTACTGTCGTTCAAGGGAGACCGACCCTGTCACTGGATAGGCAGTGTAAGGATGTTGGGGGTTTTTTTGCAAGCTGAACAAAGACTATTGGTAACTATGTACAATGGAAATTATTTTTACTCTAACAATTTATTGGCAATTTTCAGAGTCCAGTTACACAATAGAAATAAATATAATTGCGGTTTTAAAAAAATAGACAAAATTGTACAGTACCTTAACCATAATTTCCACTCGACTATGGGAGAATTTCTCTATGACCGATTCAATCCATATCAAAGGCTTCACCTGTAAAAGACAACGGGTAGTGTTTAACTATACAAATGTCTTCACAAGTTAAAAATTGTATCTACATAACATGCAAATAATTCAGGTTATTTTAATTAGACATTTTAAGTCTTTACATTGTTTCTTTTCCTTATCAAATGAATTCTCAGTCATGTTTATGTATCTAATTACATCTCTGTATCCTGCTAACAATCTAACATTCTATTAGGAGCTTCTACAGTGCAAAAAACATACTTAATAAATTTAACAAATATTTCAATTTGATATGAATTTAACAGTAGTGAAGTGGACAATACATGAGTATTGATGCGGTAGGACATAAGCTCCGACTCCCCATCTGGAGGAATGAAGGAGATCGTTCGATCGTTCTCAAAACGTGAGAGACGGACACACTGATGGAACTTCACATCCTCCATCATCACCGTCTTTCCTTTGTCACCTGAGCATAAACCAACAGGATGTATTTAAAGTAAAAATAAACAGCACCTGCATGTTGTGTGATAAGATTGGAGTAACGCATGGATAATGGTTACACAGAAGCTTCATACGTACGTCCAGTGAGGGCAAAGAGCACTCGATCATTGAGGCCCAGGCGCAGTTCGGGCATCCCGGACAGCATGGTCTTCAGCTTGATGCTGCCCACAATGTCACTGCTCATCACGCTGCCATTAGCATTTACCTGAACAAAATGGGTTATATATTTTTTAATCGAACAAATCACTTTAAATCAATTGATTTTGTCATTTTGGACAAATATTAAGGGGGAAAATGCTTAAAATAAATGACTTACTCACAAAAAGCATGTTGTCACTTCAACTGACAAAGAGATTATTGGCTTCACTAACACACTGTTAAAAAAAATATCATTGCAGTATAACAAAGACAGTTAAACGTCAGGGATATCCATCTGTCCAGTTAGTTTCATTTCAGCTGCTTTGGTGCAAATCAAAGTGACAACAGGTGCGGTGAAGAGGCAGCAACAAGACAGCCCCCAAAAAGGAATGGATTTGCAAGTGGTGGTCACAGTGTACCTTTGCTCTCTTCTTATCCCTCCTGACTGATTTTTCTCTAGTTTTGCGTTTTTGTTAGTGTCCTTGTTACTGCTAGAAGCATGAGACAGTACCTGTGCCCATTCAAGGTTTGACAGACAGGCTATCTCTTCCAGGAGGGAACATCCATACATACCATCACAAGAAGGTTTGCTGTCTCTTCCAGCACAGTCTCAAGAGTGTGGAGGAGATACACAAGAACTGGCACGTCTGCCACTGGCACCCAGTTTTCTTTATAGATGAGAGCAGGTTCACACTGAGCACATGTGACAGATGTAAAAGAGTCTGGAGACACTGTCGCAAACATGCTGCCTGCACTATCATCCAGCATGACTGGGTTGGGAGTGGGTAATTGATGGTCCGGGGAGGCCTATACTTGGAGGGTTGCACAGACCTTATTGTGTTGCCCTGAATGCTGATAGGTACCAGGAAGATATCATCAGATCTAGTGCGGGACCTTACGCTGGTGCAGTGGGCCCTGGTTTTCTCCTGTTGCGCGACAATGGCCCCACCTCATGAGACAAAATTGTGTAGGCAATTCCTGGATGATGAAGGCATTGATGCTACTGACTAGCCCTCACATTTCCCAGGCCTTAATTCAATTGAGAACAACTCGGACATTATGAATCAGTGCATCCGACACCATCAAACAGCACCACAGACTGTCACAAGAGCTAACTGATGACCTGATCCAGGTCTGGGAGGAGATGCCACAGGAGCATGCCCAAATCTGGGGGCCACACCAGCCTGTGATTTCCATTTTTAACTTTGGTTTCTGGGGTGATTTTGAATCCAGCCCTCAAACAGTTAATGGGATTCCACTGACCACTGTTACATCATTTCATTATCAACAAATTATACAATCTATGTCCGTAACGATTTTTAACTTGAATATTTCATTCATCAGAAGATGTGAGTTGAGTGTTCCCTACAATAAAAATAAATAAATAAGGAGCAAGTCTTATTGCAGACAAATGCAATTGCACACCAATAAAACTAATAACTAACTAACAGAAGGCTTCAGAATTGAATCAATACTGAACTGAACTAAGCTGAACCAATAATATTTAGTTTGAGAGCTCCCAGGGAATCTGTCCAAATCCCACAAATTACAACAGATGCATAGTTACAAGAAAAATTGAAATTTACCTCTCAAGTGAGGTGCTAGGCTAATAGCTAATTTGTTAAATGAGCGATCAGCTCCATCTTTCATCTTACCAGTACATTGATGGACTCAATGACATCAATGAAGACCTCGTTCTTTTTATATTTGATACCCTCTGACCTCCAGGACACAGCGTTGGTCACAGTTGTCGGGACCTTGCTCTTCGCCACCTCAAGCTTGGCACCTTCCTGAGTAATGTACCTGCAGCAGTGAAGATGGGCTGTCATGAAACACCAGACTTCCTTTATTTTATATATATATATATATATATATATATATATATATATATGCTGTATATGTATGCATCTTACTCTTGTAGGATCTTGCTGTCAGTAGTCTGAGGGAATCCAAAGTCCATAAGTTCATCCAGCAGTTCATAGACGACCACAAAATTATCCTGAATGCTCTCCTCTTCCAGCTCTTTGAAGTACTCTGTGAACACCTGTGTTGGAACATGCAAACATCGTCATTATCTGGGGAGTATTTGGGTAACTGCCAGTTTTCACTTTGGCTTACATCCAACTTTGACCGTCACCTTTCACTCACGTCCCACAAAAACAAAAACATCTCCCTGGAAACAGGACGCATAGGTAACAGGAAATATTTCTATTACTCACCGCACTGGACATCACTCACCTCAACTAGTTTGTAGAGAAATGCATAAACCAGGGAGGCATTGGAGTTCTTGTTTGTGGTAGCCACAACTGCACAGAGATCAGGTCAAGGAACGTTCTAAAGTTAAAGTCACTGCTATAAAAAAATCAAAGATTCATCTTTCCAAACGATTACCAATGATCATTTCAGCAAAGGATGTCATTAAATACTTTGTACAACACTGAGGACAGGGATACGGTAGAGGTTGCTATGTTTGATCCACATGAAATGAACGTTGCCGTGTGAAATTACAGGACAGAGAAGCCCTTCCTCTTCATGCTGCATGAGTAAAGGCATGAAGTGGTCAACCTCTGACATGTCCACATCGCCTTTGTAGTTTCGACAAATCAGCACCTGAAAAAGGGAGAATACCAGCACGTGGTTATGAGACAACTATCTCTCTTCATAGAGCAACTTCTAGTATCATTTTTTAAAAGATTGGGAGGCAATGAAATGTTAAAAAAAAAAGTTCAATTCAGAGTCCCCTTCAGGACCACAGCTGAGATGGTTTGCATATGTGCTGAGGAGGGATAGTGAATAAACTGGAGCTGTCAGGCAGGAAGAAAAGAGGAAGACCACAGAGGAGGTTCACAGATGTAGTGAAGGATAATCAAACAAGAAAATAACTTTCAGATTATCTAATAATTACCATCAAACTGGCAAATGACTTTTAAAAAAATGCAACACCTACAAATACAGGAAAATACCAGTGATGTTTAATAATAGCAGGAAAGTATTTAACCACCAACATGACAACACATTTTGCCACATGTGCTGACACAATGAACCCCTAAAAGCTCCAAGTCTGCAGCAGACTCCTCTACTTTGAAAACTCACCTACCATATTACAAATGACAAGAGATGAGTCCAATACACGTATCATATTCACTTTATTGCCAAACGTATTCACTCACACACCCATATAGTCATAGTGCGCAGAGGTTGCCAACTTTTTGCAGAGTCAGTCGCTAAAGACTTACAAACTTCACGTGGCCTTCAGATTAACTCGGGAACAGTGGATAGAGAGCTTCTTGGTTTCCATGGCTGAGCAGCTGCATCCCAGCCTCACATCACCAAGCACAATGCAAAGCGTCAGATGCAATGGTGTAAATTATGCTACCACTGGACTCTAGAGCAGTGGAGATGCGTTCTCTGGAGTGACAAGTCACACTTCTCCATCTGGTAATCCGACAGATGAGTCTGGGTTTGGCGGTTGCCAGGAGAACGGTACTTGTCTGACTGCATTGTGCCAACTGTAAAGTTTGGTGACAGGGGGGATTATGGTGTAGGGCTGTATTTCAGGAGTTGGGCTCAGCCCCTTAGTTCAACATACAAAAACATGTTGGATAATTTCACGCTGTTCCAACATGACTGCACACCAGTGCACAAAGCAAGACCCATAAAGACATGGATAAGCGAGTTTGGTGTGGAAGAACTTGACTGGCCTGCACAGAGTCCTGACCTGAGCCTGATTGATACCTGACACCTTTGAGATGAATTAGAGCGGAGACTGCGAGCCAGGCCTTCTTGTCCAACATCAGTGTCTGACCTCACAAATGCGCTTCAGGAAGAATGGTCAAAAATTCCCATAAACACTCGTAAATCTTGTGCAAAGTCTTCTCAGAAGAGTTGAAGCGCTTATAGCTGCAAAAGGCAGGCATCATATTAAACCCTATGGATTAAGACTGGGATGTTACTCAAGTTTACGTGTGTGTGAAGACAGACGAGCAAATACTTTTGGCAATGTAGTGCATATTGGAAGGGAAACCCCTGTATAAATAGGGCAGTTTATACAGTTAAACTATTGTATAACTAAAATTGCTAATATTATTATTAGTAGTAGTAGTAGTAGTAGCTGTTGCCATATTCCATCTACTCCTATGCAGAGTGATTGCTCGACTATTGTGGGTGGAAATCATAAACTCTGTACTGTCTCGCTCTCATTCATTTCAAATGTATTAAAAAGTGGAACGCTTGAACAGAAGGATAATCTACTGATGAGCTCTGTATAACGTTAGGATCCATAAATCTTTCTATTAGTTATAGATAGGACGCTGATTGTAGTATGACAGGTATAACAACACTCTACTTCACCCAGGACACGCATAAGAAGGTAACATTAATGGCAGGATATTATTTTGTGCTGGAATAGTTGCGGGGAAAAACAAAACAAAAACAATAATCGGTCTAAAGAGGTGTCTGTTTTTGCATGGAGTGTAAATTAAAGTTTTTGATGAGCAGAGGTAATTTGCTTAACCAATCAGAAACCAGACCCATCCAACACTCAGATCTAGGTTGGCCATGTAACCGGAAGTAAAAAATAAATAAAGGGCCAATGAAAGAGGCTGTTGCAAGGTCTGTCATTAATTTTTAACAACGCGTTTAATGTTTAACAGTTAAAGGAGCAGCGAAAACTCAAACACAAAAGCCAAAGGAAAAACTGAAAATTAATTTTTCCTGCCACGCATGCGGGAATAAGTCATTCAAAGTTGTCTACAAATAGCTCGAGCTTTGCGCCTACCTTCCCCTTCAGATCCAGCACAAAGATAGCGGAGGCAGACATCGTGTGTGAACCCTGAGGACAACAGCGTGATTCTTCACGAAGCACCGAAACTCAGCTTAAAGCTCAACTCGAGACTTCGCCTCAGTTTTGTCGTAAAATGACAGAAACGGTTCAGCCACGGGGTGATCACGGACTCCACGGTGTCTTTTTCCTGAAGGGCCAGTGACGTCACAGCGCGCAGGTGAAACATTAACTAGCTCACCTGAGCAAATGAATGCCAGGAGGTTGTGCTTCCCGCTTTATCCGCCAGAGTGCGCCACAAACACACAAATCATAGCAGGGACCGTCAAGTGTGTGACCTCATGACCTCTGTTGATTGAGAATAAAGACCAAGGTAATCATACCTTAATAATAAATAATAATAATAATAAAAAAAATATTCATACAGTACCTTTAAAAATCAAGGATTACAAGGTACTCTAAAAGTAAAAAAAATTTCAAACAGAAATCCAAAAATAAACCAAGATAAAATGAAAATGAAGCTGAGGAACTAAAAAAACACAAGATGCAAAACCCAATGCAAAACCTCCATCTACGTCTATAAATATTTGATTAAAATACTATTAAAATACAGCACAAATCGAAAAGCTGTCAAAGCCGTTGGTGTCAATAGATGGTTTTATGTTTTCTTTATGATAAAAAATCTGAGTTAAAAACCCCTTGGCTAAGTTTGCCATAAGCATGTTGTATGTTGGGGATTTGAAACTGTGTTTTATTAGTTTAGTTTGATTGGCAGTGCAGTGGTTGGCACAGTCACCTTATCATCTGTGTGTAAAGAGGCTTGCCTTAGAATAACATACGCGTGTGAATGTTTGCATCAGGACACCAGATGGAGATCAGTCGTTTCCAGTATCCCACTCCTTTTTACAATATAGGTTTGGTTCCCCTCGTCACTGTTTATCTAATGATAAATGACTATATTTGAGCTATAAATAAGATAGCCACACCTCAGGCATGTTGCGTTCACACAGCATATAAGCTACAGTAAGACTCACTCGAAACAGGCTGGTGGATGATGATATCACTCATTATATTTGATGCATTTTAATAAAAGTCATCACCATGTTGCAGTTTCTCGGCATTTTGTTGCTTTTTTCTTTTGAGGTCTAGAAATATTTCAGATGTCAGCTTCTTTGCCCAAATGATTCTGGGGTAACACAAAGACATTTTTCTTTATATAAGCAATTATTTTGCCCTTAACATTCAGCAACATGTAATATAGAGAACGTCTTTGGCTTTCCGACATTATTGGCTTATGTGATCTGGATTATACAGAAAAGAAAGGGAAGAACAGAAACAGCTGCATTCCCCTTTTGTGGCCGAGGCCCAACATAATCTTCATAAACGTCCGCAGTTCCAGATAAATTCCACATTTAACTTACTGGAATAGTAACAGGAGGTTTCCGCTCCTAATTGTATAGAAACACTCCAGTATTTTTTTTTTGTTCATTTGCATCCATTGAAACTGAATTGTTTTTGACCTGAGATGTACCACAGAAGCTCAAATCCAGTGAAGCATTCAAATCAATCCACAAGAAAGTTTTTGGCAACATTCCAGCCCATTATTTGCCACATTTTAGCTAAAGTGGAAATTAATCTAAGGTCCCGGCTTCTAATCTGAGAACTGGTCCAAAATAAAATAAAATGGAACTTAAAATGATTTGCTCATTTTAAGTTTTGTATACAAAACAATGTGTTCATAATACTCTAAAAAAAAATTTAAATGATTTGTTGCAGTCCCAAAAAGCAGAAGCTTCCACAGTGCAGTCAGCAGGAGATGGTCATCATCAATTTGAACAGGTTTGTTATGATATTTGGGGGCAAAACCTGAAGACCCAAGGAACTAGAATGTCTAACTATGCATCCTATCCTGACAAGTTATATTTATTTTAAGCACATTTATTCATATATAACAGAGTGAGGCCTTGAAAAATCTACATTATTTTTCTACAGGCAGCTTGATAGCAATAAGAGATGGACAATATGAATAAATGATCATTTCAGCAATGTGACACTCACATGGAACCACTTAATCATGTTGATGAGTATTAATAAAATACAGTGTTTTACCAGTTATTTTACAGGATGCTTTCATGATACAGTAAGGTGGTATTTTGTACTTTGCAAAATGTGTATCCTGACTGATGAAGCTCACTAAGATTATATTTCATCAAATTTTAAGAATGAACTAAGCAAAGAGTTCAAATTTTACTTATATTGACTCAAGATTTGTGTCACACCAAAAGATAATTCAATCCTTATCTCTCCACAGGTGTTAAAGACGTTAGTAAGCTTGGATGTGATGACCCCAGTTTCTCAAAGCATCTTGGTAAGCATCGTACGCGATAAATTGTAAAACAATATCTCAATGCTATCAGTTTTATGTGAAAGCAAAAGGATACTGCTGGGATCAGGGCGGCTGAGCTCAGCATGGCGGGTCAGGGTGAAAGAGATACCAGTGAAACTTCCTGTGATACGTGCCTTGCTGTTGATGTACATGAGATGTACACGACTTTTGCCACATTTCCCCTCATCTGATGGAAGCTTCTCATTGTACAGTAACCTTTAAACAAACAGCTTTCCTTTTTACAGCAGCTGTATTCTCCTGCAGAGAGATAACCAACCTGTTTGGCCTCCACATTTTCAAACAAAAGTAAAACAGGTTATTGCTGTTACCTTGCCACCGGGACACGTGGTTCGATGTTTGGTAACCTGACAAGGGAATATCTGTCCTCCATCCCCTCCCACTGCCAATTTTCAAGGACACTCCCCTTTGCTTACGAGTCAGTGGTGTGAGATGTAGCGCCACCCTTTTTTTTGTCATCAGGCCAATCGGAAGACACCAAACATTATGCAAATAGTGAGGCGATTAGGCGATATAGATGACAGCCATAGCAGGGTACAGGTGTCACCTGAGCCTTCAGGGTATCTATTGTCTCATGGGTATAGCAGACAATGGTACTCATTGTCAACAGTGTCAACAGTGATGCTGCTGGTGCTGGAAAAATAAGGCTTATCTTTCTGGATGCAATTTTAGGCCAAATGGTTTTACATCAAATTTGCAAACACAAGCTGAAAGAAAAGCGATTAGTCAAAAATAGAGATGGCATTTGGCTGTGATCACATGTGATACTGTTGGGTGTAGAAACTTTGAGTGGAATGTGGATCCCAGTTCCTGACAGACAGCATACCACAGCTTCCCAATGAGTCAACACGATGATGATGGTGCAGCGTGTACCATCATGCGAGCAGGGCACGTGTGTGACGTCAAGTCATGCTTTAACTCTCTCTCACCGATACAGTCACAAATCTAGCCCCACAACGAGTCTCAAATTTTGAAATAATTTATGCTATGGTGGTTTGCTTTGTGCCGTCATGAGGAGACATGTCTTTATAATATATAAACAGAAATATCTATATATAGATCAGAGTAAAGCTTTTAGAAAACAGTGACATAATGAAAGAGTTTTCACAGCGATCTCAGTCTTTTGAGGTCAACATTTGCAAAAACACGACCCAGCATGCAAATCCCTCGTTTTTCCAAATCTTTACTACCATGATTTTTGCAGGTTTTTTTCTCATAAGTTTGGCTTTCGTATTAAGTTTTAATTTGTATTTGTGAGTTACACTTCCCAACCACTTTGTTAGGTACACACGTTCAACTAATCAAATCTAAATATGCCAGTCACATGGCAGCAAATTGGAGCCTTGAAGCATGTAGACATGATCATGATGACCTCAGTTCAAACTGAGCATCAGAATGGGGAAGAAAGGTGATGTAAGTGACTTTGACTGTGACATGCTTGTTGGTGCCAGATGGGCTCGTCTGAGTTTTTTAGAACCTGCTGTTCTACTGGGATTTTTACACAACTCAGAGAATGATCTGAAAAAGAAAAATATCTAATGAGCGGGTAAAAATGCTTTGTCGATGTCAGTGGAGAATGAGCAGACTGCTTTAAGCTGATAGAAAGGTAATGGTGAATCAAGCCCACTACAGTGCAGACAAACAGACTGCTCCAGAAAGTCTTGTATTGGGTGTGTGAAAAGTAATACGCCCCCATACTGCAAATTAAATGTTTGTATTGTTTTGTTTTCTGAACTCCTCAAGTCTTGTTCCTGAAAAATATCCCTGTAATTTAAAAATAAAAACTTAATAAATAAAAATGTAACAAAATGTTTCTGCTAGGCCCCAGGAGAAGAGATTGGTTGGGCTGGGGAGGGCATCATAAACTGAATGGATAAGAAACTTGATCCGGTGCAGTTCAGCCCCCCACAGCTCCATTCACAAGATCTTCCATTCCATTGCCTGCTCCCCTCGAGTCCTGGCCCTTTGCTGCTACATCCCAACTATTCTGCTGGAACGGGTTTCCTCCACCCGCGTTTGGATGTCTTCTCAGCTTGTTTCCTTCCCCCGGGCACTGCCTTATTGAGATCTTGGGGAACTGCCAAATCCTGCCCATCCTGTCCCCACCAACAAACTGTGTCACAGCCACTCTTTTGCCTGATCAACACTCTCATTTACAACACAACAATACCAAACCCACCCTGGAAACGAAACCAGCTGAAAACAAAACAAAAAGCAAAATAAAAATTAAATCGAATAAAAATGCAAAATTAAAATAATTATTTTACCACAGGAACAACCTAGTGTTATAAGCGGAATGCCGCTTTCCCTAATCTTCCCAGTTTTCTTTAATTTCACATCTTTACTTTTCATTTACAGTTTCTAAGTCCCAGTGTCCTAAAACAAATACTTCAAGAGTCCCGTCTCCTTACTATTGCTAATATCTGTGAAATCTAAAATGATCTTTTGTTTCTTTTTGTCCTTTTCAGCTTTCATCTCTTCCCCATTTTCAGAATTAAGTTAAGCAGAGTAGGGTGCAGGTTTCACCTGGTTGTTCTTCATGGTGCTATTAGTTGCTATGAGAGCTCTACCATTACTTCCTTAGTGACCACCACTACTGCTCTCTGCACTACAGCAGGCTGAGCACCCTTTTACTTTACAGAGGAGAACCAGAGTCTCGTAGGGGTATTATTAGATTTGTGAGGGGATGTGTTCTGGTTGTTCTCTTTTATTGGTGTATCAGGCCTTCTCTTCAGACAGTGCTGCCTTTTGAACAGTATATAATCTGATATCTTTCTGTCTTCAGTGACTGGGGTTGAATTATGCATGTATCCTTAATACCTGGCCACAGGGCATTAAGGTTAAATGTGTATGACCAGTTTCTTCCTATTTGCCCATAAGCAAATGGGCAAATAGGAAGAGATTCCACTCAGAAATCAGCAAAACAGAGATATAAAAGCGTGCTTTCAAACTTTAATTAATGTTTGGTCATTAAATAACGTGCCAAGAATATAAACCATCAACTCAAGTCTCATTAGTAAGATTTTCCCCTTTGATCTGCAGAATTAGGACAGCCATTTAGTTCCCAGTGAAAAATAAGCATCAGAGTGTGCTCATGCATTGTTCTCTGCTGCAGCTGAATCAGAAAGCTGCCCGTGTCTGTCGTAATGAAGAGAGAAGAGTGGCTTTTCTTCCCTGTATCTCTCTGTAAAAGCAAAAACCAACAGGTGAAACCAGCCATTTATTTAAATAAGATCAGAATGATTTGTTTATGTTTGCTTAAGGACACGAAGTTCCCAGTTGTTCTCTGGAAACATACAAAGGACAGAAATGCAGGTGGAGAGTTTGATGGTGATTAGTTGCAGCACTCAAACATTGTGTGTGCTCATGTTATTGTGTTTGGAAATAATGGAGGCCAAGATTAAAAGATTTTATGGACGTCCATTGTGTCTTGTATTAACTAATTAGCCCTGTCAGTGAAGAGCAAACATTCGGTGAGGTGGTCTGTTTAAACTTCTGCTTGAAAAAAAAATCAGACTCTGAGGATAAAAAGACACTTTTTTCAATTACAATAAGTCTCCTTACCCTTATCATCAGACCAGGGCATCTGAAAACCTGTTTACTTCAAATTACAGCCTTATTAAAAATGGGATCCACTGTGGAACCGCTTCAATTAATATGCCACACTTAGAAACCTTCAAAACTAGCTCAGGTTGATCTTGGTCCAAGTGCAAGTACCTCCAGGGTGGAAGGTGCTGATGCTTTGATATAATTTAATCATCACACTTAACATAAAGAGGCCAATGCAATCCTTATAAAGCTACTTTCAGCTGCTCCCTATTCAAAAAGGGTCACTCCAATATTTGATTTGACAGTCTTTTTTACACCAGATGCTCTTTCTGACTCAATCCCAGGAGGAGACCTGCGTTTCCTCCAGGGATTAAAGCACGATGGAAATTTCTGTCATGACTTCACCTGCTTCCAAGGTGCATGGAGAAGAGCAATAATCTGAAGACGGTTGAAGCTCCAGCAACACTTGTGGTATGAACTTTATTACTTGACTAACGCATTTCAGCCTGTGGTCATTGTCCTAGGATTGAACTGGGGACCTTTTCCATGTCAGGCAAATGTGTAAACCATCACACTGCGGAGCCACTCAATGCAATGCTTATATAATAACTTTAGGATTTTTTTCTCCTGTCAGCAGTTTACTCAGTTTATTGTGCCGCATTTTGTGAAAACAGAGTACTTCACCACCACTCTATAATGTTTTAAATCTACATACTCTCTGCTTAGAATTAGTCATTAGATTTTTTTTTTTAAATGACCCAAGAGAGACATTAGCAATATTTTCTTTTTTTATATTCAAAACAAGACCAACAACCAAAAATGAACAGAGATGTGTGCATTTCATAAGCAGACTCGTGCATACATTGCGTGTTGAATGAGAACATTATGCTTCTTTGAGCTCTGTGTGTCACTCAATGCCACAATCAAAACAAACCATTACAGTAAAAGACAAAGCAAAAAATAAGTTATCTGATTCTGAATCTTCATGACTGAAATAAACAAGCGATGGAACGAAAACAGTTTCTTCATTCGTTGGTGCTGTGGAACAACAAATGACTAATAAGTGAAGTCCCGTACTCAACAGAGCAGGAGAACAAAGGTTTGACTGACTTAGTAACTTAAATAAGAGCTGCACAATGTAAAAGTTACCCTGCCTTTGCTAGAACACCACACTTAACGTGTAGTGGGTACCACATTCACAGCCAGTCAACAACAACCAAAAACCCCTAGCTCTTACATTTCCATAAATAAATAAAAGAATCTATTATCTTTTTACAGTATTTCTCAATTAAAACTTACAAACATAAAAAGACAAAACCAAGAGACGACTTAAGGATGTTTTACAAAATATTTACAGAAACTATTTACAGTTCACAGATGTGTGATAGAAATCAACTACAATCACTTTTAACTTAATTATATTCATTTAAAAACAAACAAACAAGATTTTCAAGCATTTTCTTCATTTTGGTTGACTTCAGAAAATGTAGCAGCTTTTTTTTTGATTTACAGTGCAAACCGTCTGTAATCCACCACGCTCGTCTCTTATTCGAGAGATGACGGCAAGATAAACGACTGAATGTCCTCCTCTCTATGTAGGATAACAGAAGGCCATAATATGATGGGGTGAAGACCATCAATGGAGTGGGATTAATAAGGCATTTACTGTATGTGCAGCCACAAACTTCACAAAACTGCCAGAGTGTGGCTGGGAGGTGTGTTAAGACAATATGGTTGAGGCTTTTCAAGTAAAGCTTGTATTGGGTAAACGGCACCCAAAGGCGATCTGCATCTTAGCAAGAATGCCTAAAAAATATAGATAGCGTCAAAAGAATCATGGATCGAGGATTAAGAATATCATCTCTTGAAACTGTCCATTAGTCCTTCGTGTTGTATTATGCCGGAGGGCCCCGGGCACCTGCACGCAGGTGTCAACTGCTTCTTGGTCGTTGCTGTTGCTTGTAGCTATTTGGGGTTTCTGGGTTCATGTGTGTTCTCATCACTGCTCTGTGTGATGATTTTGGACTCTGGTGACTTGGATGAGAAACAAAACTGCCTGGTTTTGTTTCTGCTTGTTTTTGCATTTTTGCTGTGTTTGAAGAGGTTTGGATATTGGGGAAGATCAGACGCGTGTCTTTATCAACACGCATACACACACGTACAAAAAAAGGGGGCTAATGATGTATCAGACAAATACCAGGTGACAGATGTCTCATCCTGTAGCTGATGGTATGACATCTCATCTTACAGAAGCAGGACACCTGTCAATACTTTCCTGAGGCCCCAAGGGGAAAAAAAAAGAAAAAAAGAAAGATTGGGGTTTTTTTTTCAATGCGTTTGCAGGCTTGGACGGCACAGTGCTGAGGTCGGAAACATAAGCCAGAAAATGAGGTCACTGGGGGAACGGAATGGAGTTGTTGAGCAGTAATTCTTGTTTCCATCACTTCAAATAAAACTAGTGTTTTCTTAATTTTTAGGTCACAGCATTTCTGTCTCATCCATGCTCAGCATTTGGCGCTGCAAAAAAAAAAAAAAAAAAAAAAACACTGTATGAGCAAAGCTTTAAAACTGCATAACCTCATTTTTTATTTTTAGAAATAATATTTCCAAAATGAGTTTAAGTTAAGATACCTCAGGATACACGTAGCCATCAGAGCCGTTGCAGGAGATGTGTAATTCATCTTCAGTGGTTTTTTGGTACACGGGATTGTCAAAGTGGATGGTGTTGGTGTTCTTCTTACGCCAGTTTCTCCAAAGGTACATTCCTCCAAAGACCAGCAGGGCCGCGATCACTGCAGAGAAACAGGAGCGTTAAAGGCTATTCAGTGAAAAAGAGAGCAGATTAAGTAGCTTATTGCACTGTAAGTGTGAGTAAGCCGTGCTGTTGTATTTGACAGAGAGCCACGAGGAGCTTAAATGTGGGCCTTACTTAGTGGCAATGCAACGTAGAGAGCGACAGGGTGGGAGGCAGGGGCTTCTTTAGGCTGCACAGCTGCTTGTCTGTTACCTGAAAAAGCAGAGAAAAAATGTTTTTTTTAATATAATGCCTTAAAGACAGATGAGAAGAACAATGCCACTGTTGTTCTACATGAGCCAGAAGAAGCTTAGCCTCGTTTAGTCATAAAGAACCAGTCCCACATGATATATCACCCAATAAAATCCCAGTAAAACTACTACTGGTCATTTTAAGTACGAAGAATAAATTCAATAAATCCCCTAAGACTAACATGTTTTTCTAACAATGTTTGTAAGGGAATGCCTACAGTTAATTTCACTGTAGGCAATCAGAGACTAATAATTTCCATTTGGCTAAGAGATATAAAAATCATATATTAGGATGCTAAAAACATCATCAGTCGAGTGTTTGATAAACATAAAAAAATAATTAAAAAAAAATCAGCCTCACTGGTGACCCCGAGCATAAACACATTCATATCCGGGATAAGAACTGCACTCTGTGAAACCTTTCCTTTGCAATCACTTCACCTAACACAGGTATCAGCAAGTGCTCCTTGTACCTTGAGCAGTGGCAACAGGCTTAGAGGTAGTTGTGGATTTTTTGGTAGCTCTGGCGGTAGTTGTAGTTGTGGTGGTTGGGACAGGCTGCCTGGGCGTAGCAGGTTTTGTGGGACCTTGCGGTGGCAGCGGTGCAGAAGTTTTATCTTTAGCAGGAGGTGGAGCTGTGCTTGCTGGGAAATAAAAATAGAAAGGTTAATGTCAGGATCTGATGTTGAGAACTCATCGTTTTTGCTGATATGAGGTGGAGACGTTTACCTGTCACACATTTCTTCATGTCAGGTCCCAGGATCATGTCGTCAGGACAGGCACAGGTGTATCTGGGAGACTGCTGGTCGAGCTGAGGGGCAGGTAGGCACAGGAACTCACAACCTCCATTCATGCACCAGTTTGTACCTAAAACAAAACAGAAACGGCATTAGAAAACATGATTCTGATTGAACTGGGTTTTTTTAAATAGCTCTAATGTGGACATGTTTGTTTACCAATTGGCTGCTTGAGGTTGTGGTGTAACACGATGTCCTCTGGCTGGATCAGGTCCTTCACCAGCTCGGTGATGTTCCCTCCTGTCAGGCGGTTGGCACTAAACACAGCAGCGTTGTTCATGTCCGTCCAAAATACTTTCTCCTGTTTTTTAAGAAAAATGCCATTTGAGTTAAACAATTCAGTAACAAGCTATTGTTCAGTTACTTATGTAACAATTTGCTACAGTTCCCACCTACACAAATTAGGATTAACAATTGAAACTGATTAAGAATTAGTACTGATCCAATTTAGAAGATGTCAAATCTGCACTCAGCAATTAAAGCTCTGGCTTTATACTTTAAGCCATTTCAACTGGAAAACTGCCCATGAACTGGATTAGACTTGCACTGGCTGGCTTTATAGTAGTGTAGTATATTGGTAACAATTCAAAAGTGCAGTGCATATTCTTAATAAGCCAGAGAGGTTTGCATTTCCTGTCCTTTTCCTATTTTGATTCTGACCAAAGTGATTCATTCGATCCCTTTGCCCTTCACAGACTCAAATTGAATCTGGGAATGCACTAACTTCATTACTAACCTCAAAGACAGTGAGGGAGAGCGGGTGGGATAGTTTTGCCTCGTTTATGATGAGACTGTGTCGGTTGTCTCCGTTCACATCAATGCTGGAGAGAGCGTGCAGCTTGGAGTCCACCCAGTACAGACGCTGGTTGACCATGTCTGGTAGAAAAATGAAACACAGTTATCACTACTATACTTTCATTTAGCAGTAAATAAAATTTACTGTTAAAATGCATTCATAAAGTTCTGCTTACCTAGGGTGATTCCATTGGGCCACACAATGTTGTCTGTTACTAAAGCAACGCGACCCGCACCGTTCAGCCCGCTCTTCTCAATCTTAGCTTCCTCACCCCAGTCTGTCCAGTACATCAAACTAAAGAGCAAAAGAAATCGCATGAGGATAAAGAGAAAATGCACCAGTTCACCTCAAACTGAAACTGGTTTCAATAAATGAACAAGCTGAGATGTCCGTTCAAACACTTACTTATTAACTGGGTCGACTGTGAGTGCTCTAGGCTTGTCCAGGCCTTCAGTGATGAGGGTCTTCCTCTTACTGCCATCTGTTGTTGCCACAGAAATAGTCTTCAAAACACTGTCAGTCCAGTAGATGTTGCCATGGATCCAGTCCACCGCAATGCCCTCTGGGGCCTCAATCCCACTGCCAATCACCACATTGTGGTGAGAAGAGTTGCCGGCCACATCCATCGGCGAGCTGTTGGGTGTGGAGAGAGTCATTTTAGAGACAGATATTGCAGTCCATCCTAGATCTTGAATGAAAGCCTTCTCATAAAATGCAAAATCATGTAGGAAATGCATAAAGAAATGTAAAAAAAAATAATAATAAAAAGCAAATAAAAAGGGCAATTTAATACAAGGGTTAATATAAATAGAGGAGCAAATTAAAAACAGAAATCTCAATTTATACCATATTTACTACATTGATTTATGCCTTCAATTTTATAATTTTTCTGATTGATTTAATTGTATATTAATTTATTAACTGAGTCTTCTATTACTACATGGTCTTGCTGGATATATTTACGACAGAGGAATCGACAAGTGTACATTTTACCGATGAAGATTCTAACCTGTAGATTTTCTTCAGAGACAGGTCAGACCAGAAGATCATCTTATTTGGCATATCCATGTCGAGAGCCACCGCGTTTTTCAGCTGTGGGATCACACGCACATACTCGTTGCGGTCCACTGTCAGCTTCCTCACCTCGTGTCTGTTGGTAAAGTACAAGGTGGGCACTATGCCTGGTGGAGAGAGAAGAGGAGAGTTCAGTTAAAGAGGTCATTCAGTCTGAAAATGGTCTCTGAGGGGTAAGTGCTGAGTAGGCTTAAGCAGGCTTTCTTTCAGACGTTACCTGATTCAGCCTTGCAAGTTTTGGTTGCAGGGTCAATCTCATAGCCCTCTTCACAGGCACACTTGTAGCTGCCAGGCAGGTTCAAGCAGATCTGACTGCAAGTGTCTGGCTCAGCGCATTCATCGATGTCTGCAGAAGAGGAAGAAGTGGACTTATTGGGATTTTTTTTTTAAATTAAGTTTCTAATGCACACATGTTTATGACAGCGTGGTTCGTAAGAGGCAGAATTTTAAATGTCTCTGTTCTCTCACCTTCACAGGTTTTGTTGTCCGCCTGCAGCCTGTATCCGGCAGGGCAGGAGCAGTTGTAGCCGACCTTCAGATCGGTGCAGTTGTGGGAGCAGCCGCCATTTCCGGTCAAACACTCATTGTTTCCTGCAGAGATGAAGAAGCAAAAAGCTTTCAAATAATGTCTGTGTAGGTTCTCAGTCATCCAGGTCATAGTAGTCTCTGGAGCTTGAAAAAAAAGGAGCGACTGGACTTCTTTTTGTTTCTTGAAGAGGTTTCACCTCTCATCCGAAGACTTCTCCAGTTTCAGATGAGAGGTGAAGTGTTTTCAAGAAACAATATGAAGTCCAGTCACTTTTTTTTTCAAGCTCCAGCGACTTTCAAATAATCCTTAGCCGACTGGGAACTCGCTCATTCAAACCACAAGCTTTCTAGGTCAAGACTGGAATTCTAATTATGTTTTCCTACAGTTTGGTAGCCATGACGGTGTACAAGATGATTTCACTTACCACACTCTTTTTCTGGTTCATCAGACCCGTCAGTGCAGTCTCTGTTCCTGTCGCACACTTTATCCATGCTGATGCACTCCCCATTGCGACACCTGAACTTGGTTGGCCCTTCACATGTGTTTTCTGTGGAAGAGACCAGGGGAGTATGAATGGGACTGCGATGTGTACAGTTTGTAGAGTCTGAATGAAACTGAATTTGATCTTAATACCTGCATTACAGTCAAGCTCATCACTGAGGTCCCTGCAGTCAGGTTTTCCATCACATTGGAGGCTTTTGCCAATACAGGTGCCGTCCTTACACTGGAACTCATCCGAGCGGCAAGTAGAACGAGCTAGAAAAAGAAGGTAAATGGATGAGAACACAAAGGGAGAGAGAGGAATGAGAAGGAGAACTAGATTGGCTTTGTATGCTCAAGCACAAATAGGCTGTTAGACTCACAGAAGAGAAGTGATTAAAAACTCTAAATAAAATTTCAAAAACTCACTGCAGTTAGCCTCGTCCGATTGATCCTGGCAGTCGAACCCTCCGTCACACTTCCAGCTGCTATGGATGCACTCCCCACTCGCACACTGGAACTCGTGAATGCTGCAGTGTGGCTTCTTCTCTGGCTGCCTTCCCTCACAGTTCTCTGGCCACTCATCAGACCCATCAGCGCAGTCCCTGTCTCCATCGCAGCGCCAAAGCGATGGCACACACACTGTGTTGTTGCACTGGAAGGACTGAGGGTTACAGGTGGGTTTTGGACAGGAAGCCTCATCTGAGCCATCTGAGCAGTCGTCGTCGCTGTCACAAACAAAGCTCTTGGATATGCACTGGCCATTGGCACAACGAAACTCAGACTCGTCACACTGTTTGACCGCTGTGGTGAGACAAGAGAGGGCGATACGAGTTAATGTGATCATGTAGAAATTGATCTGGTGTGACATCAACAACACGTTTAACTAAAAAGTATTGGGCCACATCTCTTTGACTTCAGGTGTTTTTAGTCCCATCGCCAAAGGTTTGCCAAACATCTGTGGCAGAATGGGTCATTCTAAAGAGCTCACTGAATTCAAGTGTGGTACTGTAATAAGATGCCACCCCTGCAACGATTCAGCTCATGAAATGTCTTCCCTCCTAGATATTTCACAATCTGTAAGTGGTATTATTGCAGAGTGGAAGCACGTAGGAACCGCAACAACTCAGTCACAAAGTAGCAGACCACATAACGTTACAGAGCTAAAGCTAAGTCACTGAGCACATAAAAGTTGCCAGTGCTGTTTACTCAGCTCCTGCTGCTGTAATGTATAGGTGACCTAGTACTTTTGTCTGTATAATGTATATAAATGATTACATTTCATCACAGTTCCATTTAAGTCCAGTTTTTTAAATTCAGTTATTTACTTTAACATTCTTAAATACAGTAACTTCATTTGTAATTATTTGCCTCAGTGAACGGCTGTTTTATCCATATTGTTTAGTAGAAGCTCAAAAATGCTTGGCTTTTTTAGATTACTTGTCCTTAAGTCTGTGCTTGTGATTCCTTCTGGGATCCGTACAGTTTATTTTAACAAAATTAATTCTTTCATTTTTTAATTTCTTGTTTGTGAATGCTTTGACACATTTCTGATTATTGACAACATAAATAAACTTGACTCAGGTAGAAAACTTACTGCAGTTTTTCTCGTCAGCACCATTGGTGCAGTCGGCTTTGCCGTCACAGTGCCAGCTTTTTGATATACACTGCTTCATGGGATCGCCGCAGTTGAACTGGGAATCCCGACAGATTTTAAGTGCTGAGGAGAGAAACATGAAGGATGGGTCATTTCATATGATAACAGACAGATACAGCTTGTGACTACAGTATCATAAAGCTTAACAATCATTTACTAATGGAAGCTGCAGTAGCTTTGCTAATGTGTTTCTGATTCGCTGTGGTGACAGTTTGATCATCTTCTTCATCGTCTACGATCCCAAACGAAATATTTTTGCTTTGCAGTCTAAGTTAATGTAATTTCTATGCTTTTGCAATTTTGTAAATTGTGAAAAAAAATCTATTAATCAATCAGTAAAGCACAAAGATACTCACAGATAAACCAGCAATAAAGAAATAAATTAAGCTGCAGCTGTGTTGTGATAACATACCGCAAGTAGCAGGCAGCTCATCGGTTCCATCACCACAATCGTCACTTCCATCACAAATCCACCTGCGTGTGACGCACCTCCCATTTCCGCACTTAAACTGAGTGGAGCCGCATATGAAGGCGGCATCTGTGAGAGATAAAAATCAGAACAGGAGTTCAGTCTGATGCGGGGACAGACTGATACCTCGGCTTATATGAGCTTGTTATCAGCACTTATCGATCAGTTCACACCTGGGTGACCATGTTAAAACTTGTCATCGTACCTAAAGACCTGTTATTACTGTGTAGTTAATGAATGACTGAAAACCACACACAAGTTCCGATAAGGAACAGCATACCAAAAAAAAACCATACCACACACACACACACATTAACAAAGCTGCTCTTTTATGGGAAGCTTTGTTAATGAATATCTGAAAATTACAGTCAATGGCCAGTGAGGTTCAGATAAGTGACGCTGTAAAAACAAACAAAAAAAATCCCAACGTTTTGCTCATTGCTTCACTCAGGAAATTAACAAATGAAGTTATCAAGACTGGGTGGTTCCCACGAATCATGTTAGAACTACTCGTAGTGACTTTAATGTTACGTATTTGGATATGGGAAAGTCCTGTCTTTCTTTATTCCTCCAAGACACTCACAAGCAAGCCCAAGTCTTCACCAACCCAGTCCAAGGATACAAAAGTGAATATAAAATGGAGAATGATACAAGAGTTTTGTGGAGAGACACGGAATATAATGTTTACTCAATCTAACACTGCATCTTCACCTGTATGTTTATCACCTATATGACTTTTCTCATGTAGCTTAAATTGTCTTTTCTGAAACATCTCACGTGTGCTTTCGGGTTGCCTACGTATGAAAACGCATGTAGGCATGTTTTTTGTGGGCATGTAGGCAGCAACAGCTTCACTTCTCTGTTTAATTTTAAAAGTTTAAAGTTTTACAACCTTAAACTGACTGTGGTTTCTTTTAGGCTCAGAGGGCGTGACCCTCGATAACACCTCGCTGAACCAGCCCCTAAAAGAAAAGGCGGCCTTAACATCGAGGAACAAGCGAAACTAACACAGTCCGCGTATGTGTCACCCTCCATCACCTCCTCACTGCCTGTCCCTCCTGTGACCTGAGGACATTGTCAGACTATCCCTTTAAGACAATAGCATGGGAGGAGTTGAGCCATCACACCACCAGTTGCTGATTGGTCCCAGAGTGACATTCTTGGTAACAGCATCACTACAGTGACCCACTGATGGAGGCGAGGCTCTAAACACAAGGAAGCCTGTCAACTTAGGAGTGTGAGTGAGTGATGACACAGCAAAAGAAACAGAACAAGTCTGACTGATTACGATAATGTGGTGTGTTTCAGAAGATTAGAACATAAGGGCAGGCGTTCTCTTAATACTTGGTATGTTGCCAAGTTATCGCCCTGCTACTCTCAAACTGTGGAAAGTAATACACAATTGAGAAATGGACTTTATCTCCTGTCTTGTTATTCTTGGGAACATTAAAGTGAGCCTGAGTTTCCCTTACAGGGAAAAAAAACATCCTCTTCCTGAACACGTCATGCGCACATGGTGATGAAGCCTGGCAAACTGCCAGCAGAGGTGCCAGTAGCAGAGTTTCCAGAGCATACTCCAGCACTTTTTTTTTATGATATGCTGCGATTAATTTACAGCAAATTTTTAAAGAACTCTTACTTATTTTCCCTTTTTAGAAAGACTCCATTTAATACACGCAAAAGAGGAGGAACAAAAGTAGGTCAAAAGCTGCCCCTTCCTGACCTTCAATCTTCCAACCTCATCTCCAAGGGTGGAAAATGTAAACTTCCCAGGCCAATGTTTTCATTTTCCACTGCTAATGTTTCCCACAAGACTCCCGATTCCCGCATTTAGACTACTTGGTAAAATGAGGTTTCCTTTAACCCTGTACAGTAACTCTTTCTCAAAGACAAAAGTACAGCTTTTGCCTGGCTTACGAGGGCAATATAAGCTTCCTCTGTTTTGCCTTTTAAATCTTTTAGATCTGTTGAAAAATCCCCGATATTTGTTTTGCCTTGTTTGCCTCCTTTTTCCAGAACACGTCATTAAGCACATTTCCAACCACTGACGTTCCTCTAGAAATTGATCTGTATCACTTACAGTAAAAGCCTACAAGATGAAGAGTTCAGAAGTATCACTATTGCATCAACGATGTAAGGCCACAAACTGCAGGTGCACGAACTACTCTGAATAGAATGTCAAGTAGAGAATGCTTCTATTACTTCTGCAAGAGAAAGTGCATCCTCCAGATACTATTTACACCCACAGTGTGAACCTTGAAAGCCACCAGGCTTCACATTCATAACACTACCATATAAGGCTGCTCAGGCACTACCTTGAACACATACCAGACTGCTACGGTTCAGCTCAAAATGTAGTAAAACTGAGGCTTGCTTGACAGCAGAAACTGGCTTTCAAGGCGTTAGACAGGCGGTCACAATGCTGAGTGACAACAATGAGCCCGAGTTTTCTGATGGTGCATTCCAGTCTTTTTGTGGTACATGTCTGCAATACATACACACACACACACCGAAACCCTTCACAATGAGGTGGCTTTATTTATTCAGTCATACGCCCAGCAGTTAATTAATAACCTGCATGGATGTTCATCACGAGGACCAGCAGGACTCACTTCTGCTTTGTGCCTCAATTTATGATGATTAGTCCAATAATGTTGCTGCTTTATTGAGTCCACCTGAATCATTATGTAATAAATGAAGACTGCAGCCTAGTAATGGGGTCAAATAAAGTTTCAAACATGCTTTGTAAAAGTGCAAAGATAATGAGGTCGCCTTCTGCAGACTAGCAACACTAGTCATGCTTTCCTGTCCTCATTTCATGCTCTTACACGTATGCAACGACTATTTTGTGAATGATGGCAAAAGTATAAAGTTGGAGGTATTTCTATATAATACATAAAAAGACTATAGTGTCTCTCTTTGTGTGTCACTGCATGGCAAGAGGTTTGTATTACCCTTTATGGTTAAGTTTCATTTCAGGAGTTTGCTCAGCACAAAGTGAATGCATGGCATAAGACATAACACACAGACACACTAGCAGATGTGAGTGCTACAAACTGGAAAAACCCCAAGTTTTCATCTGAAAAGCTCTTGTTGGAGAGTGCAGATTTTAGAGGGGATTAATGAAGCGGGGGGGGGGGGGGGGGGGACAAATGGGG
>JAVDPK010002863.1:46892-60974 GCA_034780415.1 Cichlasoma orientale
CCCCCCCCCCCCCCCCCCCCCCCCCCCCCCCCCCCCAAAAGGGGGCTGCAGAACATTGTGGGCCTCAAAGGGCATCGAGTTCATTCATTTTCTTGGGACAATAATGGGGCATCACAGCACGAGAACCAGAATGCTAATGACTCGAGGCTTAAATTAAACACGTTTTAAATATTGATTCATTTCATAAAGATTTAATCTGTTTCATCCAGTTATTAATGAATTTTAATGTACAGCTTATGCTAAATATATAATTTGGGGCATTTAGGGAATATATCATTTAATCTGAATTTCCCCGCTACCTTTTACTTTCTGCGTTGTTCACTTAAGTCTGTTTATTTTATATTGTTTTATTGATTTCATTATTGCGTCACTGAGTAAAATGTAGGCTACATCTTGCCCTGTGTCAGAAACCTGGAAAACCTTTGAGTGCTTCATGTATTAATTCATCCATTAATTCTCTCCTTATACAGTTAGTAAAAGCCCTTAGCAGCTCGGATATTTTGAGCGTGGGCAGCTAACATAAAGATGCAGATCTTCTTGCATCCAATTCCGCGAATCTCGGTGAAGGAGGGAGGCACGTCTTTCAGCCGCACCCTCCACCGGTACCCGCACTACTCGTTGACAACCGCCTGTTTGGGCCCCGCCCATCCGAAACTCTAAAGCCGGCCGGCGAGTTGCCGAAGACAATACATTGGATGTTGTTTCATTTTACAGCGAAACGAACCAATCAAAACGCTGTGCGTAAATTCATTCATTTACGCCGAAATCGTAAACCACTTCGTGATATCATGGCCCTATCTACCTGTTTATCGCAGGTATATGAATTACAACATTAATCGGAGAATTAATAGTCAGTTTCAAAATGAGAAATACCTTTATTCCGATTCATTCAGCGGAAGAGTTCATTGAAACGTTTAAATTTGTAACAGCCTATAAGCAACCAAAAAGCTCTAAAAGTGGACATAAACACTGATACCTGAAATATACCCGACAACTTTATGCACAGCCATCTATAGATGCAAGGAATCAGACCATTGCACGCCGAAACACGAGAGAAAGGAAAGACAGCTGCCGGAAAATCATTTCCTTACCTGTTTGAGGCAAACAATGAATGAGCATCAACAGACACCAGCAAGCGGACAGTCCGGTGATTCCCTTCCGAACCCCAAACATGTCCCTTTTCTTCTTATTTTTTTTACAGCTACAAAAAGAAGTCAGCTGTGAGCACAGGAATGGAAAAGAAGGAAAGTTTACGGTAAAAACGTAAAAAGACTCCAGTTGAGACAGAGTCACAGAGCAGCAGCGGCGGTGCGTAAATGACGGGTGCCAGCAAAAATATCAAGGGGTCCGTGTCACATCTGACTATTTTCTATGCGGCTAAGAGGGCGGTGCCAGAGCAGTGGCGTGATGTTTGAATTTGGCCGTGAGCAGCGCTGGGGGTGGGGGTGGAGACTTCTGGTTCCATCTAGCTGCATGACTTCCTCGCGCGCGCGTACGCGCGCGCGTGTGTATTTATCTGTAAGCAAGAGGAAACTGAGAATTTATCTCTAATATACTAATAGCAGCTTTATACAGAACCACGTCCGTTCTCGGCTTCCGTAGGCTTTAACAAAAATGTTGCGAAAAGAACCAACTGTATTGAAACCACAGTCGCTCTACAGACTGACTGTGATGACAATGCATTACAAAAGGGAGAATAAAAAAAAAACATGTGCCAAAGGCCATGTGTGAACATATATGATAAATATAATCTTAAATAGTATCAAAAAAGAGGGTCATGCAGCTTTACCTCACAGTGATGAGAGCCACACACATTCAGAGTGCGGTGGAGTGGGCGCTTTGGTTTTAGTTTCCAGAATTAGAGAGAAAAATGTGTTTACAAAATACAAATTTTAATTGCTCTCGGGGAAGAATACACACATTACTTAATGTAATTCTATTGTGCAACTTTAAGCTTTTCTTCTCCTTTATTAAACTTCGCTACAGTAATTCCATATCAATACGCAGCCATTTATGAACAAATTATTCCAGTACAAAGATGGCTGGAAAAGCAAAAATTAAAAATTATGATAATAAACAATTAACAATAACGGGCCAAACGCAGCACAGATATGTTAGTTGCATATTTTTTATAATGATCATAATGATAAACTCAATAATTTTCACTGCAACGTGAGAACATCAGAATACCTTGAATTGGCAAACCAGCTTCTACTAGCTTTGCGTATTAATCAGGAAAATGCAAATATAAAATATCAGGTTATTTATGTCAAGAGTCACTGTTCCACCTTTAAGCACAAGCAGATCATTTGCAAAGCAAAATATCGGCTTTATAAGAGACACACATTTTTTTTCACTTTACAAGATTGGCCAGATATTCTGGGGGTCAGACAGCTTGTAGATTTTTCCTAATTTTCCCTGGAAAATGTTTTCACTGAGGAAAAGTGGTCTGCATCACTGTCTTCTTATCCCTCCCCTTAATGCTGCTTGATCTAATTTCCGAACATGGAGAGTCCTGTTACACAGAAAAAGGATTTCACCTTTCCTCAAGCGAATGCTCTGTAGGAGGTATTCCTGGAATGTGAAAAAAGCAGTTGGATTACATATTCTACTACATCCGCCATCACTACACACTGTTAACACACACACAGGCACAACTCTTAAACTCTGTGTGTATACTTTAAACACATCATGGCCTCGGCATTTAGTAAAACATCAACTCTGCTTACTTCCGTAAAGGCCTGTAAGCCACAAAATGGACTTAGAGGCCTTTATAATGACTTCCAAACCACACTTGTGCCCCTTTTTATTTACAATGTGAACAATAATAAAATTGTCACAGTAACACTACTGCTGTTAACAGGAACACTGGGCCACCTGAAATTCAAGCTACCAAATGGAAATAAGCCCTTATTTATCTTTTTGAGAATAGCATCAGTGAAAATGGCTTTTTTCTAGCTAATACATTTAAAGCAGCTTTTAAAATAGTTGTTGTAGATTTGCAACATGCATGGATACTGTGACTGTGGGGAAGAGACAAATTATTTTAATGTGAACATGCAACATAAATGAGTGGGTGTGTTATCTAGCTAATTAATCCGCAGCTTCCTGAATCAAAGCCAACATTATCCATCATATCCTGACGAGTACCACCTCTACAAGTCCCCCGATCTACAGTGTCAGCACTATATGTTCACACCGTAGATTTCCAAGAACTGATTGGCAGCTTGCGTTGATATTTTTTTCTTCTCTCCATCAGAAAACACATTAATAGTTGGAGAAATCAGAGATGGCATAAATAACAGACCTTTCCAGAATATCTGAAATCTTCCTCACTATGTGAATTCAGACAGCCTTGAATTCTTATCAACGCTCTTCTACTAAAGAGAGAACAGGGCTCAGTGAGACACACAGTGCCCTGAGTTGTGAAAATCATGAGTGTCCCAGGGCCAACAAATCTGATAAGTGTGTACATGTATGAGTAATTCGTGGGTGTGTTGTCCTGTCTCCCTCCCCTCACCCCCAATCGGTTGTAACAGATGGCTGCCCCTCCCTGAGCAGGTTTCTTCCTGTTAAAAGCGAGTTTTATCTTCCCACTGTCGCCAAGGGGGGGTGGTCTGACTGATGGGGTTTTCTCTGTATTATTGTATGATCTTTAATATAAAGCCACTTGAGGCGACTGTTGTTGCAATTTGTCACTATATAAATAAAACTGAATGCTTTTTTCCATGAGCATGGGCGTGTCTTCCTGGCTTTGTTGCATGAAATTTTCACAACTCATGGTCTTACACTAATTCACGTCTGTCTCTGAACATTTGTATTTAAGTCTGGGGCTCATGCTAGACCACATTCATATAAAATTGTCAGCCGAACGGTTTTTCTGTTAAAAAAAAAAATCAGCAGGAATCTGTGCTGCCTGTGAACACAGTGCAACTTCCTATGAAGCAATAAATCCTGTAGATTTATTGCTGCCAGAAACACAGAAGTATGAAAGTTATTGCAAAACTAGTAAAAGGAACTCTTCTCTTGGACTTGTTATAAAATAAATAAATAAAATTACACACATATTTGCACGTTACGAGATATGTGTGCCGTATAAGTGACGTGTGCATTCACTGCTTTGTTGTGGAGAAGAACCCCAAAATTACAGTGAATTACTTTTCCAGTTTCCAGGAATTGCTGCTGGGCCCCTCCTCCCTCAGCAGATGTTAACAGCTGGTTTTAAGTTGCTCAAAGGGGGGGGGGGGTCCTAAGGTTGCTAGAAATCAAGAAAACGAGCTTGTCCCATTCACCCTCTTCTCCTTATGAATAAACACTGAACTCACTGTGGAGCTTCAGTTCAAACCCCCAAAACATAAATTTTTACTTCTTGTCATCTGGACGAAGAGTTTCAGCTTTGATTTACTGGTATGAGCATATTTGGAGTGAGACTATCACATAGTGCTAATTTTACATTACGTTGGACGCTCTGGCCACAGTAAGAAAAAGAGCATCTGAAGTCTAAAAATGCTTAGAAAAAGACCTGATTTTACAGTGTAGGGACTGGAGAGAAAACATAAAGATAACTCACTGAAGAAAGCTCTTTGGGTATATCGGGTTTAACAAGACTGACTGACCTGAAGGGTGCCAGTGTGATTTCACTGGGGAGAGCCTCCTCTCAGTGGTGAAATGGGGTCATTACACCCTACAGGTTTTGCTAATTTGACTTTTTTACACGTTTATTAGAAAGAAAAATTAAATAGTTTCCACTGAGGTGTTCCTTACTTCTGAAGACTAAAACATGTAATTACATCCAATAGCTTTGACTCAAACTAACTTATTGGATTTCTTCTCCTTGGGTTCCAGCTGTTAAGGACATAATAAATATAATGCAGTAACATGTCTTTAATATAAAACTATGCTTAATCCATGTCTCAGCACGCTTCGTACCAACTGACCAGCGTTTATACACTACCTGAGTATTGCCGCTGCAGATGTCCATAACTTTGTGACCATCTTCTGCCTTCTGATGGCTGCTTCCATGTCACACAGATCAAATAATCTCAAACTGGATTCCTGAACGTTACACTGTACTCAGATGGCCTCCATGGTCACCAGATCTCAATCCAAAAGAGCACCTTTGGGATGCGGTGAAACGGTAGATTTGTGTGAAGGACGTGCAGCCGACAAATCTGCAGCAACTGTGTGACGCTATCATGTCAATATGGATCAAAATCTCCGAGGAATATTTTCCAGCACCTTGTTGTATCTGTGCCATGAAGAATCAAGTCCGTTCTGAAGGGGATTCAACCATGACATTTATGCCCATGATGAGTGTATGTAAACATCTTAACACAGCTGTATGTGTGTGTTAGAGCAGATACTGTACATATGTCCATATATGTGTAGTTTTCTCATCAGCTGTACATACAAGCTGTACATACATGTATTGACATTATAATCGGAAAAATTCTATATAGTATATTCAACACCATATGAATGCCTCATGGCACCATAGAGCCACATAATTCGTGGCTCATTAGCTCCTCTCGTGGCTATTCACAAACACAGAGGAGCTAATGTCCTTCTGGTCCTTTGTCTTTAAAAAATCAAAAGTAGAAAAGTTCCAAAGTACACGAAACAGTCCTGAAATTCTAAAATCACCACACAACAACAGATGAAGTTATAGTACTCGTGTATTACAACCTCAGGATTCTTGAAGTCTAATCAACAGTTATTAGTGTTTATACTGGAAGTGTAACAAGTAAGCAGCAGAAAGATAAAGCAGGGTGTTTTTATGCTGTAGAGTACAATAGCCTCAGCTCCATCAAACCTCACTTAAATACCTCAGGTGTGTTGCTAAAGAGCTTCTGAGAAGTCTGGAAACGCCCTGCGTGTGCGGCTGGCTGGATTCCAAACTAAACAGTCACAAACATGCGATGTACACACACCTCAGCAATCACAGAGGGTCCAGAGACTGTTGCAAAACATCATCAAAGTGAGGCAGAGGTGAAACACCAGGTATGTCCAGATGATATATGGAAGGTCAGGTTTATTTCATAAAAGCATGAAATAGTACTGAGTAAAGCACGCCCTTTAGGACTCATCTATAGTGTGTCATAAAAATGAGAAAATCTGAATAACTGGTTTCAGAGCAAGTTAATATTTTAATAGTGTAAGTCTTGATGGCAAGATTTACCCCAGCCCCCTGCTGTAAGTACACACATATTGCATATATTTTCTGTAACTCTGTGAGTGTTGCATAGTTGTGTTTATTCATGTACCTGTTAATGCATCCTCCTGTTGACATGCATACGTGGATGTTGCTTTAAACAGACAGTGGATGGCAGTATAGTAAAATGTAGTACTAAAGTAACAGTAAGTCTTCATGTAGAAATTCGAATCAAGCAACATCAATAAAAATATGCAAGTTACATTGTAAGATATTGGTCATGAATGCCAGTTCATTAACTGTTAATATATAACTTTTATTTGACTGGAGGGTCAACCTGATCGTCTTCACACCTGTAGCTGCCGAGCATGTTGACGCAGAGCCGCTTGCAAATGTAGCGCTGTCTACATTCATCAATGTCTGCAGACAAACACAAAGCCAAGTGGACAGAAGTTGGCATATTAGGATTCTTGAAAAGCATAATTTCTAATGTGCTGTTTTCTTAAATTACATGTTTATGACCCATGGATGAGTCAGTAATGTCACCTTCACAGGTTTTGTTGTCCTCCTTCAGTCTGTATCCAGCAGGGCAGGAGCAACTGTAGCCAGTCTTCAGTCTGTTGCAGTTGTGGGAGCAGCCGCCATTTTCAGTCAAACACTCATTGTTTTCTGTGGAGACGAAGAAGCAAAAAGCTTTCAAATAATGTTCACGACAAGCAAATCCTTAGCCGACAGGGAAGACACTCATTCAAAGGTACTGGTATTGTTCTACAGAAGCTTTGTTAATGTGTTTCTGAATATTACAATCAATGGCCAGTGCCGTTCAGATAGGTGACACCATCAAAAAATGACACACAAAACATTTACTCAATCTAACACTGCATCTTCAGCAGCTCCACTCTTCAGCAATGAGCTGTTTATCTTCTATATAACTAAACTTGTGTGGTTTTTTTTACTATTTTATGCGCTCTAAAAAGTTTCATCTGCAGCACCCCAGGTGTTACAACAAGTAATGCTTTGTACATTTCAGGTAAACTAGGGAAAAACAGTTTTTCACTGTTTAAGTTTTAAATGTTTAAAGTTGTACAAAGAACTGCAGTTTTTCTCGTCAGCGGCGTTCGAACAGTCTTCATTCGCCGTCACAGTGCCATATTTTTGGTATAGACTGCTGCGTGGAGGAGCCTCAGTCGAACAGTGAATCCAGACAGCTTTTACTTGCATGAAGGACGACTCATTTCGGCTGATAACAGTGAGATTGCCTGTGACTATAGCGTAAAGCTGTTTTACAGCAGCATTAAAAAAGGTGATTCTGACTTTCTGCGGTGCTGCTGTTGTGCTATGAGAAGTAAAATCATTCTGAGAGAATGGTTCGTTATTTTGTTTTGAGAATTTGATTCACATATAACGCATTTACTTATCGAGCTAAGCACAGTGCTGTGCAAAGTCTAACAAGCTTGAAAAATCAGTATTTGCATGACCGCCTTTATTCTTCACCACAGCCTGAGCTTTCTGAGACTTCCTTGTCATTTCTTTAATTCGTTTTCAAAGATACTTCTCCAGGATTCTTGAAGGACATTCAGAGCTCTCTTTTTGATGCTGGCTGTCTTTTGTTCCATCCTCTGTCAAGGTGATCATACACTGCATCAATGACGGTGAGGTCCGAGTTCTGTGGAGGCCAGTCCCTGATTGCTCCACTGTGTGTTTTACTGCATTGGGGGTGTTATTGGGACCACAGTCAAGCTCAAAAATTAAGTCAGCGCCAATCAGGTGCTTTCCCGATGGTACTGGTGGATCAAAATCTGACTGTATTCATCTGTGTTCATTAAATGTGACAAGACCCCCAGCACCACTTGGCTGAAATTCAGCCCCAAACTACGACAACTGTGTTTTACAGATGGTTACAGTGTTACGACGGTTACGCTCACTGGTGTACCTCTCTCCTGACCATCTCCACACACGATTGATGATGATTTGTGCCAAAAACTTCAAATTTAGATTCATCACTTCTATAAGACCTGTTGCCACTGATTTACAGTCCGGTTCTTGTGGAATTTAGCATACCTGGCTTCTTCACAGTCACCGTCCCATTCAGACCGTTTCTAATGAGACTTCAGCGAGCAGTAGATGCATTGATGTGTCAGGTCTTTGCTGGATTTTTTTCTTGTTTTTTAAATTTCATGACCTTCAGAAACTGTTCATGTGCTGTAGATAGTTTTATAGGCCTGCCATTTCTTCATTTGTCCTCCACACAATGCTAAGTTATGCCAAGTTTTCAGCTAATAGCTCTGTGGAAATCACCGTGTTGGTTCAAAAATTGTATTTCATGCCTAACAAATGTGTTATCTTTGGCATTTTTTGTAGACTCAACTAAAAAAAAAGGGGGCGGAACAAATTTTTGCATTTTTGTGACAGACCGCTGATAGAAAAGCACCTAAAGTACAGTAGGAATAAATTAATGTAAAAACTCACTGCAGTTAGCCTCATCCGAACGATCCGAGCAGTCGAACTCTCCATCACACTTCCAGTTTCCGTGGATACAATCCCCACTCGCACACTGGAACTGGTGGACGCCGCAAAGTGGCTTCTTCTCCAGCTGCCTACCCTCACAGTTTTCCGGCCACTCATCAGACCCATCACGACAGTCCCTGTCTCCATCGCACCGCCACTGCGCTGGCACACACTCTGAGTTGCTGCACTGGAAGGACTGAGGGCTGCAGGTGGGTTTTGCACAGGATGCCTCATCTGAGCCATCTGAGCAGTCCATGTCCCCATCACAATGCCATATTTTTGGTATGCACCGGTTCATGGGAGCGCCACAGCTGAACTCTGACTTCCGACAGGTTTTAGGGCCTGAGAAGAGAAACATGAAGCATGGCTCACTGTAATAACAGAGAGATACAGCTAGTGACTACTGTACTGTAAAGCTTAGCAATCATTATCAAACCTGCAGTAGCTTTGTTAGGTGTCTTCAATTTTAAGGTTTTAAAATTATTAACTCAATGTTTCCAGCCACATGCTATTTTAACCAAGCTATCATATGTTCCAGGTGGTGTGTGGTATCTATTTTTTTTTATCTTCATGATAAGCAAATCCTTAGGCGACTGGGAACTCACGCATTCAAACCACAAGCTTTCTAGGTCAAGACTGGAATTCTAATTATGTTTTCCTACAGTTTGGTAGCCATGACGGTGTACAAGATGATTTCACTTACCACATTCGTTTTCTGGTTCATCAGACCCGTCAGTGCAGTCTCTGTTCCTGTTGCACACTTTATCCATGCTGATGCACTGCCCATTGCGACACCTGAACTTGGTTGGCCCGTCACATGTGTTTTCTGTGGAAGAGACCAGGGGAGTATGAATGGGACTGCGATGTGTACAGTTTGTAGAGTCTGAGTAAAACTGAATTTGAATTAATACCTGCATTACAGTCAAGCTCATCACTGAGGTCCCTGCAGTCAGGTTTTCCATCACATTGGAGGCTTTTGCCAATACAGGTGCCGTCCTTACACTGGAACTCATCCGAGCGGCAAGTAGAACGAGCTAGAAAAAGAAGGTAAATGGATGAGAACACAAAGGGAGAGAGAGGAATGAGAAGGAGAACTAGATTGGCTTTGTATGCTCAAGCACAAATAGGCTGTTAGACTCACAGAAGAGAAGTGATTAAAAACTTAAAATTTCAAAAACTCACTGCAGTTAGCCTCGTCCGATTGATCCTGGCAGTCGAACCGCCCGTCACACTTCCAGCTGCTATGGATACACTCCCCACTCGCACACTGGAACTCACGAATTCTGCAGTGTGGCTTCTTCTCTGGCTGCCTACCCTCACAGTTCTCTGGCCACTCATCAGACCCATCAGCGCAGTCCCTGTCTCCGTCGCAGCGCCAAAGCGATGGCACACACATTGTGTTGTTGCACTGGAAGGACTGATGGTTACAGGTGGATTTTGGACAGGAAGCCTCATCTGAGCCATCTGAGCAGTCGTCGTCGCTGTCACAAACAAAGCTCTTTGGTATGCACCGGCCATTGGTACAACGAAACTCAGAATCTCTGCACTGTTTGACCGCTGTGGTGAGACAAGAGAGGGAGAGAGGAATTAATGTGGTAATAAGAAATGGATCAGATGTGACATCAACAACTACACTTGTTTGCTTTTAAATGCATTTTCATATAATAAATAGGCTCCAAGATTGTACGTAAAAAACTGCAATTTGTCCTACTGCCATCTGGAGACACAAAACACAATTCTAATCAAGTCCAGTTTTTGTATTCAGTTATTAAAACTTTCTTATATCATTTGATTTGTTTTTATTTGCCTCAATGCACTGCTATTGTATCCATGTTCATTGGTAGAAGGTCAGACTGTGGACAGTTAGTCCATATTTTAATATAAGCTGCAGCTTGGTTCAAATCTCCAGTTTGGTTTGTGCTAGTGGCCAGGAAGTCTCACAATATTGTCCATATTCTCAGACTACCTGGATACATTAACTGGCTTTGTGTTATACTGTGATGATAGCGGGTGTGTTTGTTTTTAACAGTATATTTCACTTTTTCAGTCCTCTGTGACAACGTACCACAGGTAGCAGGTAGCTCATCGCTCCCATCACCACAATCGTCACTTCCATCACAAATCCATCTGCTTGGGATGCACCTCCCATTCCCGCAATTAAACTGAGTGGAGCTGCATATGAAGGCGGCATCTGCGAATGATCAAAATCGCAACAGAAGTTCAGTATGACATTAGGACAAACCGACACCCTCATTTACACTTAACGTCACAAGCTCTCATCGGTACTTAGTTCTCAATTCATACCTTGCTGAGTATGTTGTAGCAATGTGAACTTGTGTTAACATACTAAAAAAATATGAGGGAGAGAAATTGGTCTTAAAAGTGTCAGAAATGTGAATTAATATTTGCAAATGTAGTTGTTGATGGAGAAGTATAGAGAAGGTTAGAAGAAGCTTCACTGTGTCTTTGTTGATCCAGAGAAAGCATATGATAGGGTGTCAATAGAGGAACTGTAGTACTGTATGAGGTTGTCAGGGGCTGCAGAGATGTATGTGAGGGTGGTGCAGGACATTTATGAAGATAGTGAGGCAGTGGTGAGGTGTGCAGTAGGAGTGATGGGTGGGTTCAAGGTGGGGGTGGGATTACATCATGGGTCGACTATGAGACCCTTCTTATTTGCAGTGATGATGGACAGGCTGACAGATGAGGTCAGGCAGGAGTCTCTCTGGAATATGATTTTCACAGACAACACTGTGATCTGCAGTGAGAGCAGAGAGCAAGTGGAAGAGAGCCTGGAGAGGTGGAGATATGCTCTGGAGAGAAGAGGAATGAAAGAAGCAAGACAGAAAACGTGTGTGAATGAGGGACATAAGTGGAAGGTGAATATACATGAACATTACATGCACATTAATTTATGCACCCAAATCGAAGAATAAAATAAATAAAACACGAAAACAAAAAAGAAATAAATCTCTCTACCTGTCAGGTTTGATTTTAAGCCATTTGAACTCACAACCCCATGTGTAATCAGTTCTTGGGTTAAGTCCACTGCGCGTCGCAGTAACAGAGATTACGGTGTAGTCCTACAGTACCACGGCAAAGCGTGAAACTGACACAGTGGACCGGCGTGTGTATTACACACTTTGCTGTGATATTTGGTTCCTTATCTCTGTTTTCTTATCCAGCAGGAATGGAAAGCTTCAGTGGAAGTTCAAACTCGATCGGAACAGATTTTAGCCACAACCACTCTCAAAGACAGAAAATAAAATACATCTGATCCCAGCTTTGCTCAGCTGTTCAATCTCTTTCTCTCACTCAGGGTTTTTGCTTCTCATGCTCGTACAAGCTCCTGCTCGCTCTCGGCCGCAGCTTTCTTTTTGTCTTCCACCAGCGAGTGGCGCTGTGGTTACAGTGATTACAGTCATCAGCTGTCACGCGTCAATTTGATGAAGAAACACCAAAAACAAAAGTACAAAAACAACAACAGCAATGAAATTAGAACTGCTCAACGCCATTTAGGGACAATTCTAATATGTGCAAAATACAATTTACGTTAGATCATATCACCCCGAGTAACAAGTAGTTTGGAGAATGTGGTAAACTGGGAAACAATACTACTCATGTCATGGTTCTGACCAACACAGACAAGCATCGATCAAGGGGGAAAAATTGTGGAAAGGAAAAAAAGAATAACAGGTGCTGAGAAATCAATTTTCTCACCCGTTTGACACAAACAATGAACAAGCATCAACAGACACCAGCAAGCAGACGGTCCAGTGATTCCCTTCCATATCCCAGACATATTCTCGTTCTTCTTCTTCTTCTTTTGACAGCCAGAAAAAGAAGTCTGAACACTTTCTTAGTGGCTGGAAGGGGGGTGGTGCCAGAGCAAGCAGCGGTGAGTGGGTAGAGTCTGCTGGTTCCATCCCTCCTCCATCAAACAATATATCTCCCTCCCAAACCAGTGAGTTTTCCTCTGCGTGTGTGTGAGACTGAAAGGAAGAGTAAACTGTGGCAGGCAGAATCAATAAAACACTGATATCAGCTTTTATAATGTTGCAAAAGAAACCAGATGTGAAAACCACAGTCACACTACAGTCATGCCTATACATTACAAAGGGGGAAGGCCATGTGTGAGCCAGGATCGAACAATATTTGGGTCAATATCAAGCAGATCATTTGCACAACAAAGTAACAGATTTATTAGTGATACATTTTGTTTGATGAAGTGCTGCAGAAAAAGCTGCGATTTGGAAGAATCAAGAAACATTCTGGGTGCCAGGCACCTTGTAGATTTTTCCTGATTTCCCCTGGAAAACCTTTGTTCTCTGTCTTCCCATCCCTCCCCTTGACGCTGCTTGATGTAATCCCCCAAAATGGAATCCAGTTATCCAGAAAGGTGAATCCTGCTTTTCCCCGCATGTTGTCCTTCGTGCAGCATGAAACTGATCAGTTTGTAGTGTGTGAAGAACTCAGGTTTGGATTAAAATAAAACTACACTTATCAAGCCTAAAGCAACAGAAACAATAACAGTCTTCCATCATCCAAGCATGGCCTCCAGCCAGCCCCACATGCCAGTATCTGTTCCAGAATTTGCAGCCAGCTCTTCCCGGATTACCCAACCCTTCTAAGGCTCTGGTCACAGACCCATCAGAAGCAGTGTTATTAGGGATGAAGGTACAGCAGGAATCACCAGTGGCATAACTGAGGGAGGGTTCAGGGTCACTTAATCCAGCCCTAACTATATCATGTCATTTCCGTCAATGTGCGAGTGCAGCCACGATCCTGGTCAATACTGAGGGATGTTGAGAACCAGTGTAGCACTCATGGATGATAGATAGCTGCAAATGGCTGCAAACAGTTCTTTTTTAACTCTTTCCCCAAACACAATGATAAGACTCGCTTCACAGTGTTTACAATCAGTGGAGCGCCAACTGTTCATTATAGCACTAATCTCTCTCAGAACACCACACAGCCATCTGCTGTGCTCTGGGTCGGTGTGTACCTCTCTTCTGGCCCGGTACCTACTATATATGCAGAGATGTTACTGTCACTGTTAAAACACAGAGAGGCAACACTTTGTTTTGTTTGTAAAATTAGCATCAGTCTCACTCTAAACATGGTCATACCAATAAATCAGAACAGAAACTCTTCATCCAGATGACAAAAAGTATTGTTATGCCCCTAAAATGTATGTCTGCTCAGGAGAGAGATATTCTGAATGTACAGCATGCTTAGAGGAGTGCGCTTGTCATGTGCTGAGACGTGCGAGTTTTTGGGTTTAAACTGAAGCTCCACAGTGAGTTCAGTGTTTATTTGTAAGGAGACGAAGACGAGGGGAAGAAGCTCATTTTTTCTGATTTCAGGAATCCTTACACTCCCCCTTCAGCAACTTAAAACCAACTATTTACATCTGCTGAGGG
>JAVDPK010002863.1:61444-72127 GCA_034780415.1 Cichlasoma orientale
AGAGCTAAGTGAAAAAAGGTGCTGCTTGACCCCCTCCTCCCTCAGCAGATGTTAATAGTTGGTTTTAAGTTGCTGAAGGGGGAGTGTAAGGATTCCCGAAATCAGAAAAATGAGCTTCTTAAGAATAAACACTGAACTCACTGTGGAGCTTCAGTTTAAACCCACAAACTCACACATCTCAGCACATGACAAGCGCACTCCTCTAACCATGCTGTACATTCAGAATATCTCTCTCCTGAGCAAACATGCATTTTAGGGGCATAGCAATACTTTTTGTCATCTGGATGAAGAGTTTCTGTTTTGATTTATTGGTATGACCATATTTAGAGTGAAATTATTTCAACATGATGCTAATTTTAAAAACATTTGTTCTATTCGTATGAGACCTCCTCTCAGTGGTGAAATGGGACCGTTACACCCTACAGTTGTCGGTAGTGGCAGGTTTGCATGGGCCTAATGTTAAAAGGTTTTATTGTCCCTAAAAGATAAAAAGCAAATCTGCTGAAATGAAGCTGAAAACTACTGCAGCAGTTTTTATAGTTTTCAGTTTTATAGTTTTTTATAGGATTTAAAGAGTCTCAAGTGAGATCTTTCCCACTACTCAGGACTAAAACATAGATTTCGGCTTTGAGCATTAATCGCTAGCTTTTTGTTTATGAATTCTGCCTCCTGCGTTCTGCACTTTGAAACCCTTACAAACTACAGTCCACACTGGCACCATGCATGCATGCATTAAGGTTAACTCCATTAGTTTTTAGTCCTAGACTAGTAGACTCAATTAAGTTCTCCACTGGAAAAAGGTTTTAGTCTAAGAGTGCTTAATCCTACTTTCTTAATATATTTATATGCCTTTGAAGCCCCTTGAACCCCCCATATGTCATATTGAGCTATAGAAATAAAACTGAATTGATCCATGTAACACAAAAAAAGACATAAGTCCTCATCTTTAAGCTACAAGGTGACTCAAACAATCAATTACCAACGTACTGATTAATTTTAGCTCGTTGTGAACCACAGAACTACATCGCACAATGTCAATAATTTATTTTCAGTTTCAGCCACAATGAAATAACACAACAGAGACACAAACATTAATGCTTTGGTTCACTCTGGTTACCTACCTAATGAGAAAAGTACAGTAGTGAATTTGCAAGCTGTACATACATGCGTTGACATTATAATTTGAAAATACTCTATACAGTATATCCAACACCATAGAGCCATGAGGCATTCACAAACAGAGAGGAGCTAATGTCCCTCTGGTCCTTTGTCTTAAAAATCAAAAGCAGAAAAGTTCCAAAGTAGATGAAACAGTTCTGAAATCCTAAAATCACCATACAACAACAGAAGAAGAAGCAATCAAAGTTACAGTACTCGTTGATGAATTACAACCTCATGATTCTTTGAGTCTACAATTGACAGTTTTAAGTGCTTATACTGGAAGTGTAACAGGTAAGCAGCAGCAAGGTAAAGTAGGGTGTTTTTATGCTGTACAATAGTGGAGTACAACAGCCTCAGCTCCATCAAACCTCAGTCAGTTGACATAGTTGTGTTTATGTGTCTGTTACTTCGCCCTGTTTGTTTGTCTGTTAGCAATATAATCCAAAAGGTTTTGAACCAAAACTGATGAAACTTTGTGGAAATATTCCTTGGGGGCTCAAGAACATATGATTTCGTTTTCAGGGTCAAAGGTCAAAGGTACCCAAAAATTTTATATATATATATATATATATATATATAGGTGATTTTTTCATCTATCGCTTTTAAGTATAAACTCAAGTATAAACAACTACTGTTAATAATTCATTCTCTTTTTCTATTTTAAATTAAAATACTCACAATAATGCAAAGTGACACATATACAATTTATATCTCGGCAAATGGTTGTTTTTCTTTTTTTCATTTGATTATTTTAGAGGATGCTAGTGGGGTATATAAACTGAATCATAATCATCAAAAATAAAAATATAAAATCTAATTTTACAGTTTTTAAAAGCCAATAAAGTAATTTCCAGTCTTTGTGAGCTGGTAATTTATGATAGCGTAGGACAACGTTTGGGTGATATCTATCGCAGTCTGTTATTGGCACATAGAAAATTTGGGCTGCTGGAGGTATGTGCTCCACTCAGCGCCCTTCTAGTTTAATAACTGTGCCAACTCCTGTGGGCACCTTTAAGTGGATGCTGCTGCAAAGAGACAATGGATGGCAGTGTAGTCAAAGGTAGCAATAAAATCATAGTATGCCTTCATAGAGATGCAACAGTCACAGTACAATATTAAAAATGTATGAGCTGCATCATATTATACTGGCCATAAATAATTCATTAAATATTTATATAGCTTTTATTAAATACCTAAACAAGGAAACTTTTAAAATAAAGTGATATTCCAGACAATGTTTCTGTTTTTAGACTAAAATTTGACTCACACGAGGCTTCGGGGCATTTGTTGGATATCCGAAGATGGCTTTACACTGTCACCACATAAAAGAGCTAGATAATAATTAAAATAGGAAACAAATATCTTCAAATGGCATACTAAAATTAAAGAGGAAACTTGTCTTTAATTTTAGTTTTACACATTTGGATAGTTTAAAAAAGGGACGCAGCTTTTGCTGTTGTATTTTTCTGAGCCACTCTCTTCACAGTTGTAACCAATGAGGCAGTAATTAAAGTAATTAAGTGTTTATGCCTTTATACAAAGTTCTCAGTGCACGTGATCAAAAGCACTCCTGAAACTGCATGAAAAGTTAAAAAGCTAACTTGATTCTCGTATGTTAAGGCTTTTTTTAGACTGAGCAGCAGAAGAAAAGAAAGTTTAAAACAAAGACTAAGTAACACATATCACCCACATGATCATATGTCTAAGCGAATACATTTGTAAATGTACAGACAAAAATGCAAACTGCTTTTCTCTCATCTTCCCTAAAACATTAGACTGAGGGTGGGTGGAGTAGACTGAGGCATGTTTTATTACTGTGTAAGTGTTGCTTGATTTTGTGGAATATCCCTTTATACATCCTTCGCTCCCACACAACAGTACAGTTCAGGCCTCCTCATCAGTGGCACTGGGGGAGCGCTCCTGAAAAAAGGAAATAGAGATTTGTTTTATTTGATAAAAAAAAACAAAAAAAACAATGAACATGAAAAAAGGCCCAATATTGCAGTGTTTAAACTGTATCTTGGCTGTCATTGTTCCCTGGCCTCTAACTTTTCAACAAGTTTCCTGAGATATTTGTGCCTCTTCAAGCTGCACTGAGCAAATAACAAGCAAACCTATAAAAACTTCCCAACACAAATCCTTGCAGTGCTTCACAGAAACCAACAATAAAGAAAAGCTTTTTGTGCTTCGTTGTGTCTTTCTCCATGAGTCCTCCTTTTGTATGACTTTGTCCCAGTTTCCTACTAAAATCCTGCTTTTGCCAAAGTTAGATCAAAACACACACGCACGAACACACACACTGACTTACCTCTTCCTGCTCATCCTCAGAGTCATCATCGCTGACGACCGGCTTGGCTCTGGTGCGTCCCGTTCGCCTGCTGCGTCCCTTCCCTCGATCTCCACCTTTATCTTTCCTGCTCAGACGGATTTTCACTTTCACTGAGCGGGCTGGAAAGAAACACGTGTGGAAAGAACGTGTCGGAGTAATCATACAAATTATTTTAAAATGTTTTCCATGAGTGCAAAAGAATCAGTGCAAAAGGAGAGTAACTAAATCAGTTAGGATACAATCAAATACAGCTGAAGAGTTTCTGCCCTCTGCACACAGGCATGCTCACATTCAGATTCTGATCCTTCCTCCTGCTCTTCCTCTTCTTCTTCACTCTCCTCTCCCTCACTTTCCTCTTCTTTTTCGATCTTCTGCCTCAAGCTGGTGAACACCGACTGCAGCACGATGGAGTCTTCGTATATCTGCTCAGAAAAACAGAAAACAAATTCTGATTATTGTCGTGTAGCTGCAGGGTAAAGCTTTCAGCCTCGACGCATCGTGCGCGCTTCAATCATTTATCCTAAAAATTAGCAGCAATTGGCCAATCAGCAACTAGAAACGAAATGTCTGGTATATCGCTCTGTATAGTCAATTTTCCAGTGAGGTTTTGTACACCATAACACAGCCACAGAACATTTGTTTCCGTCAGCGTTAATCAGACTTGACTTTCAATTGTAACGCACCATCCATCCATTGTTTTTCTATACAGCATGTCTGTCTCACCAGCGACCCCTCCAGGTTGAAGGTCTGAGCATTCTGGAAGAGCAGCATGACGTCTCTCTCCAGGTCACCCAGACTGCGGTAGCGATGACTTCGAATCCTCTCCTACGGTGAAGACAGAGCGCAAAGATTTCTTGGTATATGTGTGAGAGAATAACACACCAAGCATGTCTGTTAGCCTTTAAATGTGTCAGTAAATGCTGCTGTTTCTTTTATTTAAATGTGCTCTGCTGCAGAAGTGAAAACATTATTCCTAATGTAAAAACATCATTTGATCTTACCTTGATCTTCCTGAAGTCTACTGGCTTGCGGATCAGTTCGTAGTACTCAGGCAGCTCTTTTCGAGATGGCAGCTGAATGAACACCTCGCTCAGCTGACGCCCACTGGTGCTGCAGGTTGTGACATCATTATTGTGAGACAGAATACACTTAATATCCGATATTAATATAAAATAGTATGTGTACAATATTGGTCCATCTTATCATATTTCTCCAAACTAGTTTACTATTGCTATTCAGTTATAGTGTCACTCTGTGACTTCAACAAACACTTTCTTGATTACATCATCGGCTCAATCGCTAGTTTTCAGGCAATTTTGATTAAACATTAAGTTAATAATTACAGACATTATTAGAGTCAGAAAGGAGGACGATTCAGGGTATATTTGTTGGTTAATGACTTATCAATCACATCGTTAGCTAATAAGCCTGGATGTCCACAGTCAGAGCCATCCCTCGCTCATCTAGTCCAGTTTCAAAACACTAAAATGAAAATGGTGAAAATGCTCAGCTAGAAGATTCATACACATTCATGTGTAGGCACACTTCTTGACCCCTACCCAAAATGGGGACGTCACAGTGACTACAGTCTTTTGTTCCCTTCCTCGTTTCACCTGGGCCCTGCATTATGAAACAAGTTCACCAGACTCAGCACATCTTTCAATTATCTGGCTTCATTTACCTTAACAATTTTTAGATATTTTTGCTCTCTGCCTGCTGCCAAATAAGTTTAATAAGCTGTGATCTATACAATAAGTAATATAAATAGCCATTATTGATATATTTATTTTACTGCTAGGTGCATTTGTGATGATCAAATCACCAAATTACAAATTTTCTGCAGTGTTACTCTGTCTTGTTTGTAGCACCAGTGTTGCATTTCAGTGTTTTATTTTTTAATATTCTTTATAGATCTTTATAACCCATTCCACTGGTAATGACTCTGATTGGAGCAGGTGGTGTCAATGACACGTGAACCACCTTTTTTAGTGTGCGCGTGCACAGAGCCAGGAGCAGAAAGCCAGCTAACATAAAGAAAGCCGGGCTGTACTTGCTTTCTAAATTTTCATGTATTAAAAAATGTGTTGAGTTGTGAAAAACAAAGAAGAACCTTACATTTTCATTCCACTTTCATCACTCCTCTTTTATCTCTAAGTTGAAACTAGAAGCTACAGAAATGAGGATGTCATTCAAGAAGTGAAGATCTAGCAATACTGCAATAACGTATCGACCGACATCTATGCCTGTGTTGGACACACGCTACCCTCCCTCCCTCTGAATTGTTGCGCACTAAATTTCTCAGAATCAGTAAGAGGCCATAATGAACGTTTTATCTGTTTGTAAGGTATAATGTATTAATGCAGTACTGTATATGGATGAAAAAAAATGCTTCATAATCGCCACAACCACAATTTCTGCTACCTGTCTTTGTATTTAATGACAGCATCCACAATTTTCTTCATCTTCTTTGTGAGGGCGGGAGGATTCGGCGAAAGTTTCTCAACAGGTGGTCGTCCCCTCTTCCTCTGCCTCTTCCCGTCATCATCTTTATCCCCTCGTCCACGTCCCCCTATGGAAGACGAGGGACCAGGGAGATCCAGGTCACGGTCCCGCTTCCTCTTGCGGGTCGTCTTTTTGTGCCGTACCTCTTCCTCCATCTCCTCCAATGTGCCTTCCTCTATCGCCTGCACAGGGAATCATACAGCGTGACAGAATAGAATATACGTGTTTACATCACCAAAAAAGGATCAGCCTTTTCCTCCAGGAAGCCAATCATTTGAAATCAAAATTTATTTCTTGCAATCTTTGACTCAGTCTCGCCCAAAACAACCTTGAGCCACTGCTTCTCAGTCAGTGAATCGCTGTAGTCCACCTCCTTCCGCTGTCGAGAACCTCGTCCAAACATTTTCTCTTCCTCCTCCTCACAGGTAAGACGCTCAACCTCAGCGTCGTCCTTCATGATCCACGTGGGCAGCTCGTCCTCCTCCATCAGGCGTGGTTTTCGTCGTGGGTTACGAGCCTCCTCGCGACGTCGGTCCAGGTCCATACGCTACGGAAGCAAGAAGAAGCAAAAAGACAGGATTGTTGCTGAGTCGAAAATATAACATCTTCAACAGACAGACACTCACCATGAACAGTTCAAACTCCTCTTCACTCCTGGCAATCATCTGGTTGACCGTCTCATCATCTGGCACCTCATCCTCCTCCTGAATACAGCAGACACACATTGGCAGGCACAGCAGAAGAAAGCACACTCTTTAAATTGTGTGTTGGTGGTGCACGCACACACATTCATGTGTAGGCACACTTCTTGACCCCAGACCTCGTCTTGCTCCTCGTGCTCCAGGATGGCTTGCAGGAAGGCCCTGCGTTCGTGGCTGGAAGACTTCTGGTCAAACATGCCGGCCTGAATGACTTTCTGGTCCACATTCAGTTTGTATTTGGCTGCTGCCAAGATTTTCTCCTCAACACTGTTAACTGTACAAAGACGCAGCACTCGCACCTCGTTCTGCTGACCGATACGGTGGGCTCTGTCCTGTGCCTGCAAGTCCTGGGTAGGACAGCAAGATGAAGAAAGAACCTTAAACCTTTCTGCTAACCTGTGAATACTACAATACCACCGTAACCTAAAATGTTTCCGCCAATTTTCTGAGGACAAACACTGTGCTCTGCATAATCTTTATCCTCTCAGTGCTAAAAAAAACCCCAACTCAAAGTGTCTTTTTTAAATTAAAATAAATGTGCATCACACCTGATGTGGGTTCCAGTCAGAGTCAAAAATAACCACAGTGTCAGCAGACTGCAGATTGAGGCCAAGGCCTCCAGCCCTTGTGCTCAGGAGAAATATAAAGTACTCTGACTCTGGGTCATTGAATGTCTTCAGTAACATTCCTCTATCTTCAGCCTTTGTTGTGCCTGAGAGGTCGGAAGGTGGGAAATGAGAGGTGAAGGAAACCATTCAACAAAGGAGATAAAGCAAGATAGACCAACGGGAAACAAATAAAAAGTGGCACAGAGGGGAAGAACAGATCCACACACAGTGTCTCACCATCCAGACGCAGATACTTGAAGTTACGGTACGCAAAGTAGTCCTCCATGATGGTCATGAGTGAGGTCATCTGACAGAAGAGCAGCACTTTGTGGTTTGTGGCTCTCAGCTTAGGCAGGATGCGATCCAGCACCTCAAACTTTCCGGACGCCCGATACAGGTCAGGACTGAGGGAGGGACAGGATGATATTTTTACAAAAACTGCAGTTTGTGTGCGTGATCAGGACCTAAAGAGGAAGCAGACCTTACCCCTGGACTATCCCACCAGAGAATCCTAAATGTTCAGAGAAGGACTCCTACAAACACAATGAAAATTTATTTTGGGATACAGTCACGTACACGCAAACATTTCAGTTTCACTGCGGCTTTGATGATTGTTAGCTTACTGGCATCAAGCACAAGTTACCTTGTGAGAAATCGTTGCTGTTATCCTCACAAATTATATTTATTGTTCTTACTTTGTGTCTGACAAACAGACAAATAACTGTAGACAAAGTATTTCTGTGTCAGGCTCGTCAGCGTTACCTCTATTTGCTGAAACATATAAGGGTGATTGCAGATCTTCCTCAGCTGCATGATGGTGTTCATCAGCGTCTTTGTGCCCCCTTTACCCTATTGATCATGACAAGATAAAATCTTAAAAAGACAGGAGGCAGAGCTGGAGGTGGGAGAGCTGAAGATGTTAAGATTTTCACTGGGAGTGACCAGAATGGACAGGATTAGAAATTAGTACATCAGAGGGAGAGCTCAGTTTGAGCAATCTGGAGACAAAGTTAGAGAGGAATGGCTGAGATGGTTTGGACATGAGCAGAGGAGCAATAGTGGATATATCAGACAAAGGATGTTTAATATGGAGCTGCCAGGCAGGAGGAAAAGAGGAAGACCACAGAGAAGATTCACTGATGTAGTGAAGGAGCACCTGCAGAGAGTTGGTATGACAGAAGACGATACTAGGAATAAGGTGAGATGGAGGCAGATGATCCACTGACCCCTAAAGGAAGCAGCTGAAAGAAGAAGAATATACAGTCAAAAAACTTCAAATTATATTTCCCTTTACCTTCTTGTCTTTCTCTGATCCATCAGTGAGCAGGACCCCCTTGGCCTGCATGTGCCTGTAGAGGACTCTCTGAAGAGAAGACATGTCACACTTGATCACATACTCCACCTGATGGACAGGAAAGAAAAAAATGTTTCCATTAGAAAGTGGGCCGGCATTCACAATATCAGGGCAATGAAAAGGAAGTAATTAAACAAACTACAGCTGTCAATAATTTTACATAAAAGGACGCTAGAGAAAACGAGAGCTGCCCAAATGGGAGGCCATGGTGTTAGTGTGTGTGAAACATGCCTTCTCTGGAAGCTGTGCCTCCACTTCCTTCTTCAATCTCCGTAGCAGGAAGGGGCGTAGCACTTTATGGAGACGACGAATAATCAGGATTGTCTCCTCTTCATTAAGGTCCACCTGGAGGGGAAGAAAGAGAAATTTTACACTTATTTGGCAGGACATACCCCCGCTGTAACTTTAAAACTCTTCCTGAATTTGAGCACACCTTCTCTCCAGTCATAGCGAAAGGGGCGTTAAACCACTGCTCGAAGGTGCTGCAGCACTTGAAGATGGTGGGCAAGAGGAAATTGAGCAACGCCCACAGCTCAGGAAGTTTGTTCTGCAGTGGCGTCCCCGTCAGTAGTACTCGCCGTGGAGCAAGGTAGTGGGTGTTCAAGACCTGGGTCAGTTTACAGTGGTGGTTCTTCATACGGTGGCCTTCATCTACAATCATGTACTTCCAACGGATCTGCAGAAGAAGAGGAGTGCATATGGATGAAACCACAGCACCAATATCCTGTATCACTGATTCCGTCCATCCAAACCAATCAATAACAGAAAGTGCTTAAAAGGAGGATTTCTTCTCCACTTTGTCCTCATGACTCAAGCTGGCCCAGTCCCAGGCTAGCACCCTGAATGACCACATGGGAAAGTCTTGCCTGAACTGTAATACCCACCTGTACGTACGCCAGGAACCCTATATGACTACATGAGTGCATAGCAGCATGATGGTCACAGAGAACAGTGGTAGACGTGGTTTACAGGTCATGTCAGTGTGTTGCAGGACCTAGGAGAGAGAGCACTGAGATGCAGGGGGAGGTCAGATTGGCCAGACTCAAATCCTTTTAGAGAATTTGGGGGTGGGGGTGGGGGGGTTAAAGAGCCAAAAAACAAAACAAGACCTCAAGCAAAATGAAATTATCATAAATGAGATATAAAAAGCAGCAAAATGTCTGTAATATGTAAAAGGAAAGGAACTACCCTGTGATTGCCTCAGTGTGTTTGCTCATTTCACTGAGTCTGTGTTTGACTGTGCAATCACACTCACCTTGGCCAGTACTTGTTTGTCCTTAATGATGTACTCATAAGTGGTGAGCAAAACATTAAACTTGCCACTACGAAGTTGTGGGACAAAAGCTCTTCTAGCAGCAGGAGACCCCTAAAAGACAAAAAAAATACTATGTATACTATATACACACAGTACTAGTCAAAAGTTTGGACACACTTACCCATTCATATGAAAAAACTTACTTTGTAAGACACTTTCACGACTGATGGTGCCCATTTGTCAAACTCATACACCCAGTTAGAAAGAGTTCTGTCAACGAGAGACAGGTTGTTGGTTAAATCATTTTTTAAAAACACCTTTTCCATTATTTTGTGCTGTGCAGTATTAAAATGCTGTTATAGTTAATGTGGGTCATCTCACGAGAGAGGTACAATGATGAGGTAGGGTCCATTGAGCCGTTTGTGCTCCATGAGGTATGTGATGAGGGCGATAGTCTGGATGGTTTTCCCCAGGCCCATCTCATCGGCCAGGATCCCATTCAGGTTGTTGTTGTAAAGAGAAACCAGCCACTCCAAACCTTTAATCTGAAAGAAGAAAAAGAGTTACTTTCTGGTTGATTTATTGCTGCTTTGGATGAGAGTAAAGTCATACTGCTCAACAATCAACAGATCAACAAATTCAACAGAAAATAATTAAAAAAAAAAACAAGAAAATATTAACTTCTTTTGGGCAATAAAGAAATATCTATATCTTGACATTTTATCAAAAAAAAAAAAGAAAAAAAAAAGAAATGCCTGATCAATAATGACAAT